>VYZX01025432.1:3547-80139 GCA_013401335.1 Brachypteracias leptosomus | reverse complement strand
TTTCTCATACTCAAGACAATGTCCTTCTTGAAAAGGTAAACCGAGCTTCCTTCTCTACATGCTGCTTCTGAGATTGACAGTGAAACTACAATTTTCATCATACATTGTTCTTTGGGTCTCTGATTTGTCATATTTTTATTAGTAAGTTAGTGCTCATCCTTCTGAAAAATGTTAGAACTTACTCTATATTTCTTCTTGAATGCTTCAACTATTTAATGACCTATAGTACCTCTGCTAAGTATTAACAACTCCTTTAATTGAATTTATTGTGAAACTATTTTAACAGTCAAAATATTTATCAATTTTACAACAGAAATTAGGTTTAAAATACTGGCCACATTGCTGAATATTTTCACTCTCAAATCTTCACATCTTAAAATACATCTTCATCTGGTTTTACAATTCTGTGCTATTTAATTTAAAAAAAAATTGTTGACACTAGTTGGGGAAAATCAGTCAGTCTGACTTGACCCTCATGTCCCTTTGTAATCTCACTCAAATCAAGGGGATGTTGAGAATAAAGGTCCAATTGGTCTGACTACCCTGAAGGATCAGAACCATAAAGTTATCCACAAGTGTAACCATCTCCTCTCACACCTTGTGTACACATTTCATAACTGTGTTTGTACTGTGTACTTTCACTCAAGCCAAAAGGAATTTTCAGAGCAAACAAGTTGTAATGTATTCTTTAAAGGTGAGTTACAATGTTGTTTATCTATAGTTCTTGGAACAGGCAGTAGGACAGTAAAAAGTTCAAAATATTTTTTGTATTTTTCAGAGTAATGACTATGTCATGTACAAGTGTTTTACTAACATCTGCTCAGGACAGATGCATAAATAGAGAATTTTGACATCATGCAACATAAGCTCTTATAACAACTTGATCCTTCACCAGGGGTTAGGAAATAAAAAGGTTAGGAGAATTTTTAAAGATCTGGGGGTTTATATTATATGTCTTTTTACTTATCTACATACAGCCAAATGGACAGACAACATGGACTAAAATGACTTATATAGATTTTTCTTGTCATAAAATGCCAGCCATCTATAGCCTCTACTTTGCCAGATACGCAACTCCCATTCCTTTCTTGTGTGCCATAAGCTTTCAAATTTCCAAAGATATCCAAGTTATAAATGATTAATTTTTTAGAGCTAAAAATCTATGAATGGAACATTAAGCACAGGTCATTTCAGTCCATAGGAAGGAAGAAACTTAAAAAGAAATTATAAAAAATCTGAGGCATTTTATCTAAATATAAATAAACTAAAGAGTACCAGGACTCTTGCTCTGGCCACACTTGTTCCACTCATGTTATCAAACTCAGTCATCAATAACTGAATGGCCTGTTGTGAATAGTCCATGGCCCATGCTAGCTCCCAAAGTGTTTCTGGAACGTGTTTGAAAGGCTCTTGGTTGGCTGAGCTAAAACTGGACCAGGGACAATTCTAAGAATTTAACCATTTAACAATCCAGCTCCTGAGCCTGTGTCCAAGTTACAGTATTTTTAAATTTACTATTCTGGATCTAGCCTTTGAGTTCTATTAGACTGCTCTGAGACTAGGGATTATAATTGCTTTGGGGTTTTGTTTTGTTTTTCCTCAAATTCACCAAGTTGTTTAACTTTTTGTCGGCTTTTTTTCCTAATTGCAGTCCCAGTCTCTTCTTGCAAGTTGGCAATACATGCAGTAAACACTGTTGGCTTTCAGGAAGTGGAAGCATGCAGCTCTAGAGACATTCAGCATTGGTGTGAATGTGAATAAGATTCTAGAAGTCTCATAAATCTCTCCATATGTGCATTTCCTTTGTACATCGTTTCACTGATAGCTAACGTAAAATGTACTGAACTACTTTTCCCAAGCTTGGGCTTCATTTCAGTGAAATATTATATCTGTGCAAAAAGAAACCACGAAGATGAAGAACTCTAAGATACAAGTTAACATTCTTGATACTCAGACAAAGCAAGTGAAATGATCAAATTCCTGTAAGTGACAACAGAGGTTTTCATCTGCCTGTCTTTGTCTCACATGAAAACAGAAGAAATATTTTGCTGCTTCAAAAGTCCACAGTAAAGAAATGACAAAACTATGCTAAACTGGAAACTGCTTAGCTCACCTCTAGCTCAGGATAGGTAACAACGTACTGGATACAATAAGCACCTCAAAATCAACTCTAGCTTCTAGGAGCTAAAATAATCCCTATGCCCTGTGGTTGTAGAAGAAAAATGACCATTCATCAGATGGACTATATAGCATCAAAGAGCAGAAGGGAACCTCTTGTGAAGAATGGCTGATAGAAGATGAAGGGAGGAAAATCCTATGGGGTCTGTCAGTATCTCTTCCCAATGCAACACTCATCTCTGCAGTAGATTTCCTGATTTTCTTCTCCAATTTAATTTCAGAAATTCTTATTCAGAAGATGCTTCCTTTGAGGAGCTATGCAACAGTTTATACTAACTACTGGAATCAGAAAACACTGCTATTCATTATTTAGCCTACGTTGCCTTTGTTTAATTTCCATATCCATAGCTAAGTGAACACTCTATCGCTCTTACTGTTTTCAACTCCAAAGAATTCCTTTCTCCCACATAATAACTGCCAGGTATAATTACTGCATTCATTAGCCCTTCCTGGAGTAATTGTTAGGAAAGTGGCAACCATACCCACATCAATTTCTTCTTCCTCCTTGCTTTTTTTCTGCTTTCCTTCCAGGACAATTAGAGTTTCTCTCTACTTTGTCTCTTTCCCTTACATTGGATATCTCACCTTTTCCACCTCAAACCTCTCCTCCTTTATTCTTCCCTTCAAAATGAAGATTTGCGGAGCAAAGGGAGAGACAATCTTACTGTCTCTCACTGTTCCATGCTACCAATTTGCTGTGATTTTGTTAATTTAAATCCATCTATTTTGACATTATAAGGAGATTCAAAACATAGTTATTTTGTCAGTAACAACAAAAAAGCCACTCTCCCACCTAAGGGTCAAGCTTCAGCAGAAATTTAAAATTGCCACATGCTGTGTAATGTTGTGCTGTGCCTTCCTGTTAGTGGCTGGGGGAGAAGACAGGAATCTGTTGCACAGCCTGCGTCAGAGAATGTAGTCACACTACAGTACATCAAATTTAGTGTACGTACAAGTAATTGTTAATCTAAACTTACCTCAGACTTCAGCAATATTCACTGCCTGTTCTCCTGTCCTTAGTGACAGGAAAGCTGTCATTTGTTGTTAGCATATCAGACAGTTCCTGTTCTCAAAGGAGCAATAAATAAGGCTAGATTTAAAAAACAGAACAAACTTGGGCAGAAAAAGAACAATGAGCAGAAATGCCAAAATACAGCAAAAGACAACCTCTTCAAGAAAAGCTGAAAAATCTCATAAGAGACCAGAGAGAAGAATTCAAAATCATGAAGGTTCCAACAATAAACTTGAAACTTTGAGAAAGAAATTAAAACATCAATATTTTAAAAGAATTTCCCTGCCTTTCAGTCATCTTCTTTGGTAAACATAAAAAGGGTGAAATAAAGAAAGAAAAACAGCACTGCCTTCCTCCAAAATTTCCTTTCATTAATTAATCAATTCCCCTTCCTGATATTATGGACAGCTTTTTCACTTTTTCCCAACTGTCTGCTCTGTTGGTCCTCCGCAGTCCCACATCGGGCTCAGAGACCTGTCTTAATCCACCACTGCAATTAATCTAATTGTAGTGAACATCAGTAGCCTCTGTCAAGATTAAAAGTATTCTAACTATTTCACAATATTTTAAAGCCAGAGCCTATCTTAACATCATGCAGTCCTCCACCTATTCTGCATAAGTTTTGTTTTATGGGTTTTTTTGTTTGTAAAGCAGCGGAACACTGTTGGCAATATTTTAATCTTTTAAAAACAGAATTGATAAAATATATAGAAAGCAGTTTTCTTTTCCTCTCTCACCTACTCAAAATTTGCACCCTTGTGACCCAAAACAGAATGGAAAGAAACTCACATGACTTCCACATCACAGAAGATGAAACAGCATATTAGGTACACCTCAGAGGGCTGCTGTACTGCATGTAACTCTTTCCTTGCATAAAAAAACACCTTTCTTAACAAAACTATGACTCATTAAAAATTTGACAGATTGCATATTGCAATGCACAGAACAAGGAAAACAATGATAGACTGTTAGACACAAACTCACTTCATAATGGGACCAGTTACTGTGAGCTCTGCCATTGGCATGCTAAGTGGTTTTTTATATATATAAATTAAACCATGAAGGTATGCTTGTGGGAAAATAGATTTTGATTCTATTTTTGGATTAAGATTTTCATTGCCAAAACTTTTCAAGAAATTTTCTACAAGAAAATAGCTTTGTTGGAGGAAAAATGGGGGATGATACTCAAGAGTTTTCCAGTACTTCATGCACTGTCAATAATTCCTGCTTACACCAACTCTGCTGTAATAACTATTTCTTAATAAATTAGTAATCCTGGTCTAAGAAAATAATTCCTCAAATGTCATTACCTGTGTCAGAAAGTAACTTGCATAACCTCATGTTTTATACTATCTAGTCTGAGTAAAACCTAAGCCAGTGTGATGGTTTCAAGTGTATTATCTTATATCAGGGATTGGGGTATTGGATTACTGTAAAAAACCCCAAACTAAACAAGATATTGTGAACAGAATAAATATCTGCCGCACCCAATCTAACTGGGTAAAGTTAGCCAGCCTGATCACATGAGGCTGACCCAAAGAACAAGTCTTTGGGCACTACCCAAAGGAAACTCTGTAAGGAACCCTCTTGGGTCTCTTATTCATCATGCCATAATGTTCTTCTCTGCATTGCAAAAACAATTAACCAGTTCACAACAACTGGCAAGCTAACATCACAGTTAACACTCCAAGAAGCCTGCAAAACAGAACCAAGATCAATTGGCAAGCTAATCATGGAAAGCAAGTGTGGAATTTGCTTGCAATAGCATTTCTTAAGTGTGAACATGAAAATAATTTTATAAAAAAGCAAGATAGGAACTACTAATTAAGCTTCTGTAGGATTTTTTGAAATTATTTTGCATTGCCTTGGTAATGAAAAATACTTAAAAACCATTCTTAAAAAACAGAACCTTTCAAAGTAACTTTTGTAATGCTAATTTTGAAACTTATTCTGTAGTTAATGGTAACAACTCACACTTAACTGAGATCTTTAAATAACTTACTCCAGGCCAATTTAGCAATTCTAGCAATAGAGTAAATGTAAAAAAAAAGTTAAAAATCCAGGAAAAAAACCCTTTTTAATGGTGCTTATTTCATTCAGAGAACGGAGTTAATGTGAAATTCTTTTGTTCTAAATAAAGCTTAAAGTTTCATCTTGTTTATCATCTCAAACCATCTTCAGCAACAGCTGGAAATTCTGAAAGTGAAAGCATATTTGCAGAAATTTTGTTTCCACAATCTTTAATCATGTTCTGAGCAAAACTCAAAAAATCTACACCTTTATCTGAGTATTGACAATTACTATAGGATACTAAAAAAAACCCCACACCACTACCCTGCTTTTCTTAATATTTCTAATCATTTTAAAAATCAGATATACTAACATGCCTTGATGCACAAATCAGGCATCTCAGATATGCAGTTTAAACACAACTGATGACATCCAGGAGCGATCAGAGAGAAAACGTACAGTAAAATCCTCACAGAACTTCAGTGACTCAACAAAGCAAATCCATCCACTATCAATGGTTAACTTCAGCACAATCAGAGGAATATCCAGCTACATCACTGTGTCAGTACAAGAACTTTGTTTCGGGCGTACTACAAGCCAGAAAGCAAACAGAAAAACTGATTTTTCCTCATCCTGGAGTGAATGAGAACATCAGCCTGCGACCTCTTCAAAATATCTCATGATTCCATTAAATATGCTCCTGAATAAGGTTAGAGAATACAGATAAAATTCTGTGTAAATAAAGCAGCTTTTTGCTCTCACGTACTTATATGCTTGCTTATCTATAGATTTCTCTGGGTGTAACTGAAAATAAAATTTGACTTTACTTTTTTTTTTTTTAACAAACTTAGGTTGTTAAAATTCTTAGGTAGGATTAAAAATCAATTTAGCAATATACTACATGCTTCTATTAAGCCTAAAAACTGAGATTCAGCATAAAATTTTGTAGCTGAAATACCACTGTAGGGAACAGCAAACAATAACTCCAAGTAAAATATATTCAAGATTAAAGGATAAACTCTTCAGTTTTATTTACTGTAGACATAAAAAGTCAGTACATGAACCTATCATGAGGAAGTATGTACATTATGAATGGCAGTAAATAGAACTGGCCGCATTTTTCCACAAGCCCCCATATTAGATAGCACCACAAAGCACCATGTCTAGGTAGTAAAACCTGTTTTTCTGAACACCCCTACTAAAAGATCTTGGTGTGAGTGTTAAAACCTGTAATTAACATTTTTCTTTTCATAGTTCCTTTTTTTGGTGTAACAGAGGGACTGTTTTGGTAGTCTGACATAGGCTTCAAACCACCACGGTTGAGAACTTATCTCACAGCATTATTATAATATTCCCCTAGCATAAATATTGAAAATGTACATCACTCTATTAGCTTCTCAAACTTCAAAATTGCTGCTATACAACCAAGAATAGTTACAACAATTACACAACATCTCTGTTCAATAAATCTAAACAAACACACAAGTACTATGGACTTATAATGCAATACTATAACATAAAATCCTATTTTATGCAATGCAGCATAATCACATATTGTGTAAAAAAAGTTTAAGGCAAGGTCATAATTCTGGGCAAGACTACTTTGTGCAAATATGAAATTCTCTGAAAAGTAATTTGCTTAAACTCGGTGGAAAAACACAAGACGCAGTAAGAAAACTTCCATCACTCTCCTTTATTCTCTATGCCTGTTCTGTGGCAACTAAAAGTGTTTGTATGAAAATAACATATTTAGAGTTTTATACATACATACAGGTAAGTTAGAGGCATTGTAGCTGGAGGTCTCCTGTATAAAAGTATAGGATTCTGGCAAAAGGGAATCTAAAGTACATCACAATCAGATCTGTGATAAAGAGGAAAGATACAAGTCCCCATGGAGCTCATGAAATTCCAAAAACCCATAAAACAGCATCAAATATAATATTTTCATCCCAGAATAGCTGTTAGAAGACCAAAACAAGAGCTAATGTCGAAGGTCTAGAACTAGTACCGACTGTATTTCATTTAGAGCTAAAATATGTTAAGAAATTGATCCCACAAATTCCACAACAAATGGCAAATAAATATGCTACTCCCGATACACTAGCATTTCATAAATAATTTAAAGAAAAACATATAGGATTTTTGCTATAATAGATATTCATGGTTATTTAATTTCAAGCATTTAGTTTCACTGAGCAAACAGCAATTCATTTAGAGCCGGCTCCTACATTTTCAGTACACAAAAACCACAGGCAGACTTCAATAGTAACCACATGGAACAAGCCATGTATGGGACAACATTTCTAATGCTGCACCTGAACTGCAGACCTGACCCTCTCCAGACAGCAAAACTGCCACTGACCTGAATGGAGCTGGGTCATTTTTTTTCTAGACACTGTGCATCTTCCAATAACCAACATCATCTTTTTTATATACCGTGGAATGTTCTATATATTTTTCTGCTGGGATACTATCTGGTATGTATTATGCTGTGCTATCAGATGTTATATGTAGCCCTTCAACTTTACTAAGTAGAAAGTTGTTCTATAACACAGTCTTAATGTCTTAATTAATGTATTAATGTCTAAATACATTACCTACACACACATATCCCCTGCAAGTATGTACGTTAACCATATATAAATCTGTCCATCTTAGCAGTCACCAGGCATACTTGTACCTGAACATACATACACAAAGCTACGTAAGCTTTGTGCTTTTTAAATTGCTAATTATCAACCAGCAGAGTAGACTTTGGGATTCATAGACTTGAATTCATAGACTTTGTCCTGAATGTGCAGACTGCATGGCATGAAGGTGATCTGCTTAGTCATGAGGGAAGGGGGTTGCTTATGCAAGTCCACAGAGCATCATCTGCTAGTCCAGTTCAGAAATCCACAACCTGGCTTTGGAGGTAGTTACTTATCTTCCCCTTCTAAGAAGGATTTTTTTTTTTCCTATTTGCAGTAAAATCTAGTCAAACTGGAAAGTAAAACTAGCTGTATTTAGACAATAGGGCGCTGCTTAGAAGTTGGGGTTTTTTTTCTGTAAACTCGGGGATTTGTTATCATATATACCTAACTTTTTGTATTTGTCATACTGCAGATTAGAATCTATTACCATTGTAATAATCTATGACTGTTGTAAGCATAAATCAAAGCACGGACATTTTAAATTTAAAGTTTTGCATCATTCTCACTACTACATTTCGTCTCCATTGTAAATTTGTAACTATTGGCACTCTCATGTCATAGATCATAGAATATTAAGGATAGGGACAATCTTTTCATTTGAGTGAGTTGCAAGATGGCCCCAGTCTTGACTACGCTGCTTGATACTACTGCAACACAGGCAATTAACAATATCTATATAGTTCATGTATCATGAATTTTAATTGGAGAATACTGTAATTGCTTAGTTCAATTCTACAGAGTGGTTTAGGAGAGGACAAACAGGTCAAATAATATAATGGAAGGTGTGGGTGGAGTGGGAGAAAAATGTAAACCTCATCAAATTGACAGGTTCTGTGGAATTTTTCAGATATGAATACTGCAGACTAGGCCTTGGGTGTTTGGGTTTTTTTTTCCCTAAATCAAAAGAATAAAAGCCTACAAAATATTTCACTGTGTATTTGCCCTGTGATGTGAGAAGATCTGACATCTTTGTACAACAAACAAAAGAGAAGTCCATATTGCAGCAGAAGATCTGATATTAAAGTGGAAACTTATTCTACGGTTGCCACATGTATTTTCTCCTTCATATCTTGTTATACCTGCCAGATCTGAAAGTATCCCAAACCCCACTCACCACAGGTGCTAGGACTAGGGTGACAATACACTTAGTACCTGGATTTTCTACATACTTTGTCAGTGGGACCTGAACAACTGGAAAAAAGATGAACTGTCCTTCATAAAAAAAAAACAGAGAGGTGAGGGGGAACAGGCAAAAGAAATATAAGAGGTTTATCATTTAATGTAGGAATCCATTTACATTTCATATTCCTGGGATTCTAAATGTCTGAAGAAAAATCTTATGGCTCCTTAATTTTTTTATTTTGCCTTGGAAAGGCCTCCACAGGGAAAAAAAAAGGGTGCAAGGGGGAGATTTTTTCCAAATACTCTGCAACAGTTAAATGAAATCCTTAAGAACTGACCCGTTACTGGGAGCCCCCAACTTTTGTTTGTGGTGTGGGTATGTAGAACTTGAGTCTAACAATGTTCTTCCTGCTTTGGCTTATTTCTAACTTTTTCTTTTGCTAGTTCACAAAAAGTTAACTGAATCCCAAAGAACACTTGGTATGAAGTACATGAAAAATAGATCCCTACTGCTAGAACCATATATATCACTATGGAAATACACTTGGACTAATTAGCACTCATCATCTCCTATCATGCTAAATTCAGTAAGTCTACCAGTGATTAAAAAATGAAACTAGTAGCAATAACTAATGGAAAGTATTGTGTCCATGACTTCAAAAGGACCTAGCATGGAGAATTTATAATTGTATTTTAATTTCTCTTGAGTAACTGCATTCAAAACTATTTTACTGCATGCCAGCGGAGAACACAGAAATAATCCTTGTGATGAAAGCTAGTAAAATAATCTCAAATTCTAATAATCAAATACAAATGACCAGCGATTCGCAATTAGGCTACATATAAACTGGCTAGTAAATACATTCAATGCCATTCTGAACAGGTTCTGTGTAAAAAAAAAGAAGACAAAACCTAAAAGAGGGCTGAACAATCAAAGCAAAAAATAAATCACTCTGTGTATTTTTAATTATTTAGTTCAGCTTTGTACAGGACAGAGGTTTTGTTCTACTTTTGAACTTTTCCTGTTTTTTCCACTATAACTTTTTGCAAAATTCATTTTATTAGCCATTGCTATAAGTAGAAAATTATACTGGCAGTAATTGAAGCTGGGCCTAAAATTATTTTATTGGCTTAGAAATGGACTTACAGTGGTTTTAAAAAGTTCATAGAAGAGTCAGATTTAGAAGCAGTGCTGATAGTGGGTGTTTTTATCAGTATTATGAGGAAAGTTAAAAGACATAGCTTCAATATTCTTCAATTAAATTCTAATATTTTGCCAGCTCTTTTTTTTGTAGTGATTTGTTATATGAAATAATAAATTTATATCAGGAGAAAAAGAATTATTTGCATATTCTATATTGCAATGGAAGTTTCATTGAATGCTGATGTTTAATAAATCATTATCCAGGAATTTGACATTGAGGCATTTCTAAGAAATACATACTATCATAAGGCTGCTTACAGACAGATAATCTCTGAACCACTAACAATTAATGAGATATTTTACAAAACCGATGCCCAAGAACATTCAAATTCAAAAGCTGCCTGTGTAAAAATACCTTTAAATTCTATTTTTGATTGGTTATCCTTCAAAGTCCATGCCAACTATTTTTTCAACTCTCCTTCCCCTTGACAAGTCCATGCTTATATTGTACCACATGCCTTCACACACTGCTAAGAGTGATTTCTTATAATCTCATAATTAAATGTCTAAGCAATTTTGGCAGCAGAGGTTTTTTTGGTGACAGTCAAAGAGAATGATGTCAAACATATGACTTCATGCAACAAATTCCGATATTAAGGGGAGCACAACATATGAGATTTCTATTCAAAGGAGAGCACTGAGTATCATATGTCATAGGTACTTGGTTTACGTTGGGAATTTTTAGTTAACTAGTAACAAATCGTAGTAACCTTTTAAAAGGTAAATTACTGATTAAATTATGGACTAATTAGCACCAGAAATATATTTTTTGTTGTCGTTTGGAAAGCTAATTTTCAAATGGAATGTTGTAATCCACAGCAAAAGCTTGTTCAGAGATGGGGCAGCAAGTCACAAACACAAGGCTAGCCCACAGCCCTCGTTATTTCAAAGATAATTATAACTGATCCTTCTGATTTAAAGGAACCTCAACTCCACAGCATATGAAGAAACTGATAATTTCCTGAGCTTTTAATCAGAACCAATACTAGTCTTACATCACTAATATTAATAAATACATCATTATTAAGTCAGTATGTATTGTCGTGTGTACACCGTGCCACAAAGTTACAACACCACAGGAATTTGCACTCTCCAGTTGTAGAATACCCTGGAGAGAAATGACACCAGGAAGGTTACAAAATGCTCCTGCAAATCTGAGGCATACCATCAAGACATGACATATTTCAACATAGCATCTCAGTTGTTGCAGGCTGAGAAAGGCTCCCCGGCTTTCTGCGGTTGAGAAATTTAGGAAAAAAAAGAAGTCTGTTCATTCATTAAGTGAATCAGCCAGGTGAGGACCAGCACTTCCCTCCGCTCCTTTCCCCTACGAATGGACGTCCTGTGGTTCCAGCCCTCGGCACTGCCGGAGACATCCCTCCCTCCCCATCACCTCTACCTAGGCAGGGCAGCCGGAGATCGCCCCTTTCCCGCACGCCACCTTCTCCTCAGCATCCTCCCACGACGAGGCCGGGGCTGGCCCTCCCGGGTGGCAGCCCCACTGCGCTGAGGCACGGCGCACTCAGGAACAGCACCATGGACACAGCGCCCGCGGAGCCTCCTGGGCCGAGCCCGCCGCCTGCCCGCACCTGGAGCCCGCACCCGGTGAGGCCTCCCTGGCACCACCTCCCTCCGAGCCCGCCGCGGAGCAGCCTCGTCCCACCGCTCCGAGCCCACGGGCACCGGCAGCCGGTCCGGCAACCCCTCTCCCCCGCCGAGCGCCGTGCCTCGCACTCCCCGAGCGCTCGGCGGCTCCTTTCCTCCCTAGAAAAAGCCCTCTGACCCCGCCCCGCTGCTCCCGCAGAGCCACTTTCCTCCCCCGCCGCCCCAAGCATCCCCGGCAGCGCGGTCGGCTGCCCCAGCCCGGGGCTCAGCCCTCTCCCCGTCCCCACCGCGCACTCTGTCCCGCCGAGCCCCGGCTGGCCTCTCTCCCGGCAGAAGCGCCCTTCTCAAGCCTCCCCGGCCCCAGCCGTGTCTGGCTGAACCCAGCCCGGAGCTCTCCTCATGCCTCCGTCGTCCCCCGCGCCTCGGGGGAAGATCCCCCCACAGCCCACACTAACCTGGCGCTGTCAAGTCTCACAGCGGTAGAAACTGTTCCCTTCTGGTGGGATAAACTCCCCCGCTCGGCCCATCCTCCCGAGCAGGCACCGCCTCCCTCCCCCTGCCGGGCACCGCCTCCCCGCCAGCCCACACGGCCGGCGCTGCAGGGTGAGCCGCCGGCGGCAGCAGCAGCAGGGCTCACCCTGCCGCTGCTGGCGGGCTCTGGGATCCGGCGGCGGGACCGGGGCTGTCGGGAGAACGCAGCGCGAGGGACGGGGCAAAGAGGCGGAGAGGGAACGGGTCAGCGAGGAGGAGGTGCCGCTTACTCGTCCTGTCCCCCTTAGACCCTGGCAGGCCAGCCCCGCCGGTCCCCTCCGTGTCCGTGCTCGCGGAGCAACACCGCAAGCGGGTACCTGAGGGCAGCCCGCGGGCCCTGGAGTGCATCTGGAATTTGATCTCTGCTCTCTGTAATCTCCTGTAACTGAAAATTCGGTTTTTCCGGCTGCTGACTGCTTACTCTTTTGCATTCCCATTCTCCAGCTAACTCCTCTCTGTGCTGCCTGTAGTTGGTTTGGTCACCTCACGTCAGTTTGTGTCCCACTGTAACAGGAGTAAAGGCTTTTCTGAACAGATTCTTAGCGGTAACAGAGGTAAATGAAATTACTTTTTTCCCTTCACTTTTTTTTAAGCTACAGATTAATCCCTATTTCCCCCCCTCCCCATCCCAGGAATGCGGAGGCAAATAGTATAGGCGGTGTTCGGTAAGTCTCCAGAGAGAGCAAGTTCAAACAAGCATGTCACTTCCTTCTGTTTCACCCGCCGATTCTTTTAAAAAGAAGTTAGATGTGGAGAAAAAATCCTAAGATCAACAGGCTTTAAAGAGTCATCTTGTAAATGAAGGTGCCCCAGGATACAACAGTTTATCTTTAAAAATTCTTCATCTCTTGGACATCATTAAATGATTCAGAGGATCCTAAATTTGCCTCATTATGACTCTTAGTCATCAAGCGTTTTGAAAGACAACCTATATTTGCTTTATTATTTGTATACTCAAGGCAATTTATAGATTAGAGCTGAATACGTCAAAATGCCTGGTTTACTTATGGATACTAACATCACCTACAGCTTTTTGTTTATGAGAACAATCTTCCTGTCTGCAGAGGCTTGAAGCCTTGTGCTAATTTTTATGAGAATTATCTGTCTATTTGTATAGGCTTGAAGTGTTACTTCTGCCATGACATATCAAGGAATTTTTTCAGTTTCATTTTTTTCCCATTTCAATTCAGTGCTTTTTGCTTCATGGGATTTTTTTTAGCCCTAAGAATGTGGCAATCTTCTGTTTGTAAAGTTTGGGGGGTTTTATTTCTCTCTCTTTTTTTTTTTTTGACAAACTGCAGTAATATCTATTCAGTAGTACTCTGACTCAGAATTAGAAGCCAAGTACTGAAAACAAGCAAAACAAAACCCTCAAAATTAGTTGAAGTTGTCATGGATTAATAAACAGACAAATGTAGGTAAAATAATCTAACAATACCAGAGGCTTTAATATCTCAATTAAATTAATATTTCTAACCATTTTACAGCAATCTCTCAGGTAAAGTTTCAAGAGAAAGTGAAAAGAAGGTTCGTGGCTGGCCACCTCCAGAGAGTTCAGATTTAGCTCTGCTGAGAACAGAAACAACGCTGCTGTCTGTGCAAACTGCTGGGAATACACCCATGTAGTTTAAGTGTCTGATTAATAGAGGAGCCCTCCCCAAAATCTAGGCTTTAACTGCAAATTTTTTAAACCCCCATGAAACTGGGAACATTGCAAAATTTGGCAGGTATTAATGAACATCTGATTGTGACTATAAGCCTATCCTAAGTTCCTAAGTAAAGTGGAAATACGAGGCATAGTTCAGATGTTAATTAAATTGCATGGACAAAATCAGTGTATCTAACTCAGTCTAGAGAAATCAGCCAAACACAGCTTTCAGGGAAGTACTGCAAATACCAAACCATTATATTTCAGTTATAAGCATTATATTCTATCAAGTTCATCCTTTGAACAGAACTCATAAAACATAGAGCAGAAACAGTAATAATTGACTTGTGTACAAATGACTTTGGTTTTGTAAATATACATTTTAACAGATTGAGACAGTGAGGGAAAAATATTAGTCTGATTCCCTCCTTAACATAAATTTTTAGGTATTATTTGGTATTACATGTTTCTTTTATAAAGACAGCTAATCTTAATTTGAAGTATAAGGGATGAACCACCCAGAAATTGTCTTTGGTTGTTAAAAATATGCCATATTTATAACTTGAATTAATCTGGTTTTATCAACAAAGAGTGGGGGTTTTTCACACATGGAACATAGAAAGCCAATCATTTCATATTGGTAAAGAAATAAAATAGGCTGCAAATATATTATCTATTCTATAATTAATTCTAGATTTCTACAGTAATGAAATGGTCCTAATAAAAAATTATTAATTTATCATACAGTTTTGTTTGCATTGTTTGCACAGTTTTTGATTAAGCAGACTTTTTCCCCTGCTTATCTGAGAGAATTCCTAAGTTTGGCTGGGGCCTTTAAGCGTTATGAAATAAGAATGGAAAGTCAGACTTGGGCCTTCCTGAATCATGGACGATTCTTCCAAGTTCAAAGAGAAACAGAAAAAGGCCTCTCAGCATCAGTTCTAGTTCTAAAGTTAGATGATAACTTGTCTTCACAAAAGATCAATTATACTTTGTTTTTCTTATTGGACATAAAAGCACTACTTAGTTCTTTTCATGTAAAAGAATTGCATTTTAGATGACTTTTAATAATCCAGTTTTTCATGGTAAGTCTTTTTGAAGGGTTTGCTGCATCTGAAAAAAACAAAACCCTTATTTCTGCATGCAGTTATTACTGAATGTATATTGTTAACTTTAATTATTAAGAAAATTTGAAGCAGGTTACATTGAAATGAGAGAGAGTACTTTGTGGAATCTCAGGGTGGATAAGGGTATTAGTGTGGACCAAATAACTTCCCTTAAATGTTTTTATTTCTCTTTTCCATCTTAATGAATGAATTTTTGTGCAACAGAATCTAAAGTATGCCAGGTAAGGTTTTATGGTTTGATCTGAGAACAGTGAATATATTAAAGAGACTCTCTCTATGATACTGTGGTTTTTATGATTGACTTGAAAAGGGTAGAAATCTTACAGGGATATAGATGTGAATTATTTATACTTCTTCCTCTCTCTGCAAATATACCAGTTCCAGCTTCTTCATTATTTTGATGTTTCCATTGTATCTCTGCTTTTAAGTCTCTAGGTGCATTACAGAAGTTTAAAAGCACAAATCATACAGTGTGTCCCATCTCCATATTCTGGATAGAATGAAATAGTATCTGACCAAACTTTTAACATCTAGAGGGCAATTTCACACACTAGCAGTGTGACTATAAATCTAGCAGTCGGGAGAACAAGTTCTGATTGTGCAAATTGCACTGACTTAAAGTAGTGGAGTTTAAGTAAACTGAAAAACTGTTGTATTGCTGCCTTTTTTTAAAGTTACCCTGTTTACTCTCTTTTGGGCTGTGTCATTTTCTAATTTATTTATCTGGTGTCTTTTTACTGATGTCAAGAACTTTGTCTCAACATATCTTATTCTGTCTTTATTGGCAGCTTTTGGTCTGGGAAGATATGTTTATAAAAAGTATATTCACAATATCCCATCACACTCCTATCTTCAATTTTCACATTCTATATAAACACACCCTCTTTGGCTTGAAGGAAATAAAAAGTTTCAACTGCTATCAGTGGTGTTTCATATGGATACATGGCAAAACCTACAGTATAAACTTCATTTCTTTATGTGATGGTAGAGGACAATCCCTTGGGATGAATCCAAGCTCTTTGGAGAGAGTACTCCAGTATTGGACTGCATTTAGCACACTGTGCCTTGGATCCAGCAAAAGTGGTAGGACTAGGCATAATGCAGATTTTTCTTAGATAACAGTAGAGCCGGTCAAAACAAGAATCCTTAAAACTAAAACGATCCTCCTTTTCCTGAACATTGAGGCTTAGATAAATAGAGAAAAAAATCCAAATCATGCCTGCTTTAAATTTAGTAAAGCCAAGATCACACCAGGCTGCCAACCTCTAATTATAGAGGTCTCTTTTTTTAATGATCTTTGGTCTCTCCTCAATTCCTGACTTCCCTAATCTCATTCTGTCTTGAAAAGATTAACCTTCTTTCTAGGACTCTCTGGTTCTTTTGTAGTTGGATATTTACTTCATGTTCTAGTCCCATTCTGATCAAAACAGTCCAAATTGCACATCAGACACGGATAGAAGGGAAAAGAATATATAGAAATAAAGAGCTCAAGTATATACTGTCATCCATCAATTTGTTAATCCATCAGAAATTTATTCCTGAAGGAGTAATTTTAAAGCAACTAAAAGTTTATGGTCATTTTGTGTCTCATTTAAAAACAGCTTATCCTAATTTCTTGCGTGATTAAGTTAAGACAGATTTCTGAACGTAACTTACTCAACTTCAGAAATTCAGATTTCTACAACTTTACATGGTTAGACTTCTTAAATTAGTATCTGATGCAACCAGTCCTTAGAGTTGTGCTAATCTAAGCTGGAAAGGAGGTGGCTAGTCTTGTGGTTAAAGCATGGGACTAGCTGCTGAGAGGTCCTGGTTCTATTCCTGGTTGTGTCACTGACTTCCTGTGGATCACTAAATCACTTAGGCAGGCCTCATTTTACTAACCTATAAAATGGAAATAATACTTAGATTGCTAGAACACTGTGGGGCTGAAGTCATTAGTGTCTATGCAATTATTTTGTATTCATAAAAGGACTCAGTGTATAACTGTACTGGCAGGTCAAAACCTATGTTCCTCGTGTCATTTGCTGTGTCTCTCATTGATTCCAGTATACTAAAAACTCAGAAGTGCAAACTTTAACTTAAAGCATCTACAGAAGTTTGCTTCCAGGTTCCAATTAAACATTTGCTTATGAAGAGAACTGAGCTTTCTTTGCTGGAGTGTGAGAAAGCTTTTGTGATACTTACTCCCTCATAATTGTTGAATTAATTCTCCCTCCTCCCATTGTTTCTTTGGGAGGATTGTGTGAAGATCTCTTGGTACTTCCATTTCCTATAACCTTTGTCCTGTTTTATAGTTTTTATACATTGTTGTGATGGAATTAATTTGAAATACTATTTTTAAAATCCCTGCTTTTTACATATTTTACCCTAATCTCCAGGGTACTCAAGATAGATGTAGGAAATGCTGCTGGTTGACTAAATTATGATTCTGTAGAAAAACAGGATTGGCAGCTACGGCAACAGAATCAGCTACATGGCAGCTACTAAATCCCAGTGAAAGTCACAGAATCAAGCATATCTCCAGGTACACTGCCTAGCCTTAAGGATTTGTTTCTCAGCATTTCAGTCACTGTGGCATGGATCTCGTGTTCACATTGCCACAACTTTTATTTCTAGTGCAGAGGGAATCTCTGGGGGGTTTTAAACAAAGGAGATTGGTTTGTCTTTCAAATGTCTGGTAAATTAGGTTTATAGACATAGATACTTACAAACATTTTATATGTTTTGTAACTCTCTAATACAGATATAGATAGTATGGACTGAAAGAGAATTAGATGGCATTCAGACTGGATTTAATTATGTTAACTGCAATACCTTCATTAGTTGTTACAGCAAATGGGTTGCATGGCTTTCAATAACAAAGCCATACACTAAATGAAGCCGGTTCTTGTTTGTCTTTGTAATTAACATAGAATCATAGAATGGTTTGGGTTGGAAGGGACCTTAAAGATTGAGTTCCAACCCCCTTGCCATGGGCAGGGACAACTCCCACTAGACCAGGTTGCTCGAGGCCCTGTTCAACCTGGCCTTGAACACCTCCGAGGATGGAGCATCCAGAACTTCCCTGGGCAATCTGTGCCAGTGTCTTACCACCCTCATAGTGAAGAACTTCTTCCTTACATCTAATCCAAATCTACCCTCACCAGATCTAGAAACATGAATATAAAGTATTCAGATAATTATTAAAAGACAGATAATACAATCAGAAAGAGGTGAATTTAACACTTGGCTTTGTTATCATACCCCCAGATCTCATAGCAGCTTGGCTTATTTTCTTCTCCACCTAGTTTCCTAGTTTAACCTAGCTACTAGAAATCATTATTTATTTTTACAATTTAAGTGGTTTCAGAGTGTTAGAGAGGCAAATTAACGTAACTGGGCAAAAATCTACACTGCTGTCTGTTTCAAAAAATACTGTCAGTAATAGAAATGTGTATAGTTTTACAAGGGCTGTTTCTCAGAAATAGAAACATTAATGTAAAGAAAGGTTTGAGAGCATTTAAAAACCTGAGCTGGTATATATTCTACATACATATATAGTATTATATAATATTATATATTATAATGCTCAACATCCTCAAATTAAGTAATCTCAGTAATGTTATTCTGAAAGAATCACCAGGAGGAGTGGCATAACAATTAAATGGAAGCATCATTCTCTTATGTCTCACAAATGGCACTGCAGAGTCTGCTGTTTCCAGAGTTGTGACCACTGAGGTATATGCCAAAAAAATCACACACAAAACTCTGACTTCTGACTCTTAGACACAGATTCACAGGCAGTGGTGTGAAGCTACTGACAGCAGCGTAGTAAAAAAGCGCATAAATATTTGTAATACTAGGACATAATATTTTTCAAATGTTGTTTAGTGTAGGTGTACACAAATGTACACAGATGCTACACTCAAAGGCCTCAGATGACAGTTTCTATGGCATAAACAATACTTGCTTACTCTATGATTAAATCTTCATTGCACAAACTAGGTGCCAGCATGCATGGCCTTTTGCTGGGCAGAGAAGCAGTAACTATAATCCTTACTGATCACTGAATTTTGTTTTGCAGATGCACAAGAAAATAAAATACGGTCAGGCAGTACAGCTTGAAATAACTGTTACGTTAAAGTCACCATGTTTCATTCATGCAAATAGTTCCATTGGCTTGCCAGCTGCTCTTCTGAACTGACTCTTGTTAGTCTTTTAAATAAATAATTATTTTCATTTAAGATCTTAAGACTCATAAAAAATAATGTTAATAACTGGATTTTAGTCTGTGCTAGCCATTAGAGGATGCCAGGTAACTTTAGCGGTGAATCAGGGGCTATTTTGGGAGAAAAATATTACAATAATTTGCAGGAAATAACCTTTTTGTTCCAAAACAGCTGTCATTGAACACCATTATATCTACAACAATTAAAATTATCTTTGGTAACTTTTAGTATTTGGCATTGCTCCATTATTGTTCAGTTAAATATTTTTCAAGTGTGTTAGGACTTCTGCCCACTGTGTGCTAAAACCCCTTCATTATCAATACAGAAGTTCTCTCATTTTTGTCATATTGTCATCTCTCGTGGCAGGACATGGGATACCTTCTGCAAAGATTCTTTACTATTCTTTAGAATGACAACAGGACTTCTACTGAGCACTGATGACTCAAAGTTTAAGGATGAAGTTTTAAGATGAAGTGTTGAATGCCAAAAAAAAAAAAAGAATGTACTAGCTAACATATAAAGTGAATTAGGAAACATGTGCAAACATCCTGGTGAACTTAAATAGCTGGTTGGATCAGAAATGGAAGAAAAATAGCAGTGGGTCAGGAACAAAACACAAAGCAGCCAGAAGCCTTGTATTTCTAATTTAGGATATAAATACTCACTGCAAAAAAATTGTTACAAAATGTGATTGATTAAAAAAAGGCAGTTTTGTGGAGGATGTTGTTTGTTGATGGCTTTAATACTCTTCAAATAGTAATTTGAAATATTTCCACAGTGCAGAGACTTTTTGTTCACTCCAATTGTAACTAGTTGATATGCAACTAAAATTTTTTGTGAATTGGTTTTCAGAATGAAATCTTTATTATTTGTATTGTAATAGTACTTGTGGTTCCTTTTCATGGCTTTGAGCCCTCAGTATCAGCAGGGCAGAATTAAAAAAGCAGGCTCTTCACAGAGTCCATCGTGTGTATGTTCGCATATGCTTATGTGTCACTAATAACACACTTGCATACCATGGTTTGCTTACTTGTATTTGCATCAGTATGAGTTAATATAGAAGTGTCCTGTCAATGTGGCATGTATACATTATGTATATACTCTTAATATTAATCTTTTCTTTCTATTAACTTAAATATTAATCTTTTCTTACACCATATATTTTTGTGTGAGCAAAAAAAATCTTGGGAATATATAGAAGACATTGTTTTGATTTTTGGTATTTGAATTTTCTATATACACTAATAAATAATAAACTGTAGCAATTCAGCACACTGTGGACTAGAACCTGGCAACCCACTGCTGTTTCAGTGAGCTAAAGTAAATTTAACCTGAACTTTCCTACTTTCAATTGAAAATTTCTGACATTTGGGCCAGATCACCCCTTTATGTGTTTGTTTATCTCTGTGGACCTTTCATTGTACCATGTGCAGCAGCTGAACCTGAAGTAGTAATAGGTTATGGGAGTATAAAAAATAGAGGTAGAATAGGACAGAAATTCTGATTAAATTGGAAAATTATAATTGCAATTTATTTTGTATTTAATTTATTCCAGCTCGGATATGCTTAGTTACAAAGTATCCACATATAAAATGCAATTTATTTTGCGTGGAGCTAGACCCTTTGCTATTTTTTTTTCTCTAAATAGACACTATAGATAATTCAAATTATATTGTACATCACTGGAAAACGAAATCTTTAAAGGATAAACTGGGTCACAACTGAAATTATATTTTCAGTAACAGCTGATGCTCCAATAATTAATTTGTTTTTCCAAAAATCATTTACACCTTTTTCAAATGAACACAGAGCAAGCAAAATATCATTTTAAATATGAGAGAAAAAAATTGTACAGCTACTTCTTCCAAATAGACCACAAAAGTTTCAACTCCCTGGGGAATGGCTCTGATAATTTCACTCCTAGAAATAGATGGATTACTGCTGAGAGAATATGGAAGTTGCAAGAAAACGGTTTCAGGGAAAAAATGGCATGTTTGTAGACTGTGACTTGGACAGCTCTGTTCTTCAAGGACCTTTTTTCAGGCAGGATAGAGTAACTTCTCATCTAAATTACAGTAGTGTATAATGGAGTGAAAGCATAACAACAAATGCCCAAGATATGAAAAGCAAAATTACTATAAATGGGAAGAAATGTTATTGGTCTTAAGAATATAGCCTATTCCTCAGAATAGTTATTCAATCTGCTCATCTTAGCTCAGAACAAAGAAGTGATTTTGAGTAACTGCTCTTACATATGGCAGCAAACTCCTTCCATTTTATCTTTTCTGTCTCCAGTTTCCTGTTTACTCATCACGCAGCTCTAGTCTCTTTTTGTCTGGAGTTCTTTGCTCATTACTGTACCTTTTTGAATTTATTTGGGGTTTGTTTTGGCTTGGGTTTTTTGAAACATCAGCTCCATTTGTACAGATTTTTACCTCAGCTTTTTTGTTCTGTAATGTTCCCATTTTAAAAATTCTATGAGGTGACCTCTTATGGTTTGACCTGTTTACCAGCTCAGGTTTTTAAATGCTCTCAAACCTTTCTTTACATTAATGTTTCTATTTCTGAGAAACAGCCCTTGTAAAACTATACACATTTCTATTACTGACAGTATTTTTTGAAACAGACAGCAGTGTAGATTTTTGCCCAGTTACGTTAATTTGCCTCTCTAACACTCTGAAACCACTTAAATTGTAAAAATAAATAATGATTTCTAGTAGCTAGGTTAAACTAGGAAACTAGGTGGAGAAGAAAATAAGCCAAGCTGCTATGAGATCTGGGGGTATGATAACAAAGCCAAGTGTTAAATTCACCTCTTTCTGATTGTATTATCTGTCTTTTAATAATTATCTGAATACTTTATATTCATGTTTCTAGATCTGGTGAGGGTAGATTTGGATTAGATGTAAGGAAGAAGTTCTTCACTATGAGGGTGGTAAGACACTGGCACAGATTGCCCAGGGAAGTTCTGGATGCTCCATCCTCGGAGGTGTTCAAGGCCAGGTTGAACAGGGCCTCGAGCAACCTGGTCTAGTGGGAGTTGTCCCTGCCCATGGCAAGGGGGTTGGAACTCAATCTTTAAGGTCCCTTCCAACCCAAACCATTCTATGATTCTATGGTGAAGTTATCTGTAACACCATATTTGTGTACTCCTTCACACATCTAAAATCAATTTTATAGATGTTTCTTAACATTACGAGTAGTGTTGACTTGCAGCTGCACTTATACTTTACACATTTACACTGTACTGCTTTCCCACATGCGAATAATCTACTACCCTCAAGCTTAAATAGTCACAGTTGAGCTGGTGCTGAAGCTCTTCCACATGACCATTTAAATAAATCATAATACTTCCCCATAACTAATTTCAAATTTAAATATGTCTCTCAATTCATGTTAAAAGAGAGTTGCCCTGGATGTAAGCCAGGCTTTTAAAATCCCTTTTAAGCAAGAAAGGACCAAAATTGTTTTAGTATCTTTAGCTTGCTTAACTGTCTTCTTTTAACCATTAGTTTTCAGTTGGAGAAATATTATCAGTCTGCCTACACCCTCAAGCTTTTAAAAATAATTTCTTTACACTTTTTTTTCTATTAGAAAGGCAGCCACACCACTCTTGCTGACGCATTAAGACGGAGCACAAGTGGGCATATCCTGCTGTCAGAACTGTGCACACATGTGACTTACAACAGGAATTGTGTGGGTGTCTGAGATCAGAGCTTGGTCCAGTGCATGCTCTGCCTGAATTAGCATCCCCTTCTGCTGTGCAGTGGTGACGAACCTTACCCAAGGGCCAAAAAAGGAAGGAGTGCAGCATGATCTGCCCGTGCACAGCTGGGGTCCCGCGGGGGAGGGGGCTGTCTGGAGCCCTGGGCAAGTGGCCTTTGTGATGGGAGGGCAAGAAAAGGGAAAGGAGGGGGACTTTCTAATGTAGTTGATAAATTGTGTGTACGGGAGGGGTGGGGGCACAGACAAAAGGAGAAGATGGCTTTCTGAGGTTTCTTCTGACAGGGGGCAAATTTTCTGTGTTCTTCAGACCTCTTTATTACATTAACTGAAACACTGTCTTGATTTTCTTTTTGTGCTTGGGGAAGCAAAGAACTAGGAGGGCTTTTTGATCTCTCCTAGGTGCTTTGCAGCAGTGTTTCCAGGTGTATGCTTCAAAACACGTCTTTTAGAGAAAAGGGCGTTAACAAGAACTAGTTGTCTCTTTCCTCTTCTGGTTCTTGCTGTTGTTTCCATTAGACACCTTTTCTACTCTCAACCATTGCTAAATTCCACTAAAAGGGATTAACAGCCTAACACAAACTAGTTAAAAGAAATACTTTCTTAATCTAGAAATGTATGCTTATTATGTAGGGCACAACAACAACAACAACAAAAATCCCACACATCAAGCCAGAAATAAAATAACTGTCAGAATCATGATTAAACAGACTTTTCAGAGTCTTCAGATTGATTCGTGTGATAAAAAACATTAAGCAAAAGCAAAAGTAAATTTAAGAAGGGTTGACTTCCTAGGTCTGCATGCTACCTGTCTTTAAACACACATCTCCTATGAAGTTTCAAATTGTCCCTTAGAAAAGCTTTTGCTTTCTGAATCCTAGAGACACAAGGGAAGGATATCTGTGTACGTGCCTGAGCTGAGAAAAAGAAATCTTCCTGAGTCCTGGAAGTTTTTTCCCTGCCTGAATATTGCAACATATGTTCTTTGACATCCCATTTGTCCTAGTAAGAAACTGGACAATCTAAGAGTGGGAGATGAAATTCAGGGGAATAATTCCCCTAAAAAAGTTAGGACAGCAGTTAGTGGAAGAGAACAGCTACAGTTTGATTGATCTCCTTCCAGCCAGTCATGTTTTAGAAAAGACAGACTGCAGGTGGGGAAGTATTGTTTTAGAGAGGACCTTTCCAAGACATGCATGTTTCTAGGCTTAATTCCTGATAATGTATGCCTGAGACCATTCACATCAGATCTTTTGGAGAACAGTTTTTCCAGCCACAGAATCTCCAGTTTGTTTTTAAAAGGTTGGGAGTTTTTTGTTTGTTTGCAATTTTGTTGTTGTTTTTTTTTGGTGCTATTTCTTTTTTAATTTGAGCTTTCTCAAAAGGGCTGCACTCCTTTAATGTGTGATGTTCCTTGTCCTGTGCTTAGAAAAACTGGCATTAGTGAAACATGTTGAAGAGAAACATAGCCCTGAATTACTGATCTTGTTCCTTTAGATGAATATCTTTCACTGGGAGTTTATGGGCAGAAACATTAAACATTAAAAATCTGCTCAGTTGTGTACAAGATTCTTTGAGTAGATAAAATGACCCTGTAATAACTTAAACTCTTAAAGCAGATGTTAATTAGGCTGTGAGTAATTTTTAAAGCATTGCCATAGTGACAGTTTCCACAATGTTCTCTGCTCAAAGTAGAATTTGGGAAATTCCTTTTACAAAGTGGCTTTAGTTTTGCTTGTTATATAAGTGAATTTAAAAGTTTCCATAAATTATCCTTTTAAATATTATTTTAGCAGCTCAAACCAGTGAGGTGACCTGTTTATGGACTTCCTCAAAGGACACAGCTGAAGGACAGAGTTGTCTTTTGAATGATACAGAAGTTGAGGAAGTTTTTCGGAGTCACCAAGGATCTTGTGTATTCTCTGTCAGTTTTAAAAGTAGCACTGCAGTGCCAGCACTGAGTCTGCAATCCCACACGTATTTACACGTATCTATTGTCACCACCATGGAACAATCTACATGAATGTAGTTGGTTGTATGTGTGTGTCAATGACTGCAGGCATCAAGACTTCAACTTAGGTGTGACAGTAAGATGAGCAGAATATAATCTCTTGTTCCTTTCCTGTCAACTATGGGTAGTCTCTGAGGAGTTGCTTTGTCCCAACTCTGTTTTGGTTAGTGGTCTGCAGTCCTTTATGGAAACCAGACATTTGTGAACTGAAGAAAAAAAAGCCAGTTGTTGTCTGCAACTTTATTTCCCAATTCTGAAAAGCTGTTTCGGACTCCCACACAACTATAGTTCTGTGGGTGAAAACCAATAAACAGCCAGAAGTATCCATTCCCACTAAAACCCAAAACATACCTCTTGTACAGAAAAAAAAACCCTTCAAAAGTGGAAACTGTAGGCAAATGCTTCCTAACTGCGATGGAGAGGAAGATGCTAGAAAGTGGCAAACTCACAAGGTAAGTAGCTTCTATAAAGATACTAAGTTCTAAAAGATGTTCTATACATACTTGCTTTGCTCAAGTGTTAATTTGTGCCCTGAACTTGTCCTCCTTATGGCCAACATTTCCCTGAGTCTTTTCTGTGGACACTGAGGTGCTCTTTTCTCCCTGGATAACTGTGTGCCAGGTTTTTCTGCCAGGCTGCTTTGTTGGTGGCTCACGATAAAGTGTTAAGACTGAGGTCTTGATATCTTTCTGCACAGAAACCTCGCACTAATAGAAAGATTTTCATTGATGTAGGATTCTAATTTGGCTGAATGTGCCAGAATGGATTTACAGACATGTCAAGGAGCATCTTTGATTTCACCACCAAGGAATTTACTTTGTTTCACACTACCAAGGAATCCATTTACCAATGAGATAGGAAGTGATGGAATAATAGTAGAAATAGGTAACACAAAGACCATTGGAAGCCTATTGTTACAACTTAAGTCTGCTTGTGGGAAACTCTACTTAAAGAAAAAAAGAGCTGCACTGCACCTTACACCATCATTACAACTTACATATACCAGGGACTTGGGCCAACCTCTAGAAGGTAAAGGTCAATTGACTCAGTAACTGTCTATGCAGGGAGGGTTCTTCTAGTAATAGAAACTGGAGAAAGAGGTAAAAGATGTAATATGATTTCAACTATACCGATTCAGATTAAGAATGTAATTGAAACAAGTCATCTATAAAGTGAGGTACTACTACCCAGAGCCTACAAACCAAGTTTTAAAGTATCTGTAGAAGGTACAGTTGATTATCAAGAATTAGTTAAAAGCTTGCTTTAGCAATTCCTGGGGAGGTTTCTATGTCTTTCTATTACGTGGGAGATCAAATCAGATACTATCTTTTCTGTCTTTAGCATCAACAGTATTTTTCTTTATGTGCCTGAATTTTGAAGATCGGTAGTACAAGCAATTATTTTTCTTTATCTAGAGTTGCTTTGATATCTTCTTTCCACTATGGTGAATAATTTAACAAATAGTAAAATCCATGTAATCTTTCTCTTAACGTTAAATTTACCATCTGGTGTTCCCCCCGCTCCCTACATTTCCATTTTTACTTACGCAATCTAAACGAAAGAACATCAATGCCTCCATAGCTGTTCACAGTATTTTACTCCCTATGCACTACTACTTCTGCTTTTTAGTTTAATTCTGTGAAATCCTGTATTTAATCTTAACTTCCTAAATGTTTAGTTTTACCACTTTCTGGTTCTTCTCTGGTTTGATATAAATGTAAGCCACTTGGCATGCCTGACATCACGTATTCTGCCGAACAGCAGAGAAGCTAATTGAAATACTCTGAGCATTTCAATTTCAATCTGTGGGCCAAATTCTCAGTTGTCATCAACTGGGTTGTCGTAATCGTGGAGCTCCACAACAGTATGTGGAAATATGCCGATACAAATTGAGACTCCAGCCTACTATCTGTGACTTAGATCCGTTGTTTAGTTGCCTGATGGAAAGGAAATTTTTTTTACATCCTGATGCTGTTTTCTCCAGCAACATGGTTTCTCAGTAATTGCCACCTTTGTCCTCCTCATTACAGAATGTGCTATATCTAGCAGCTAAGATGAACTGTTGTACCATCCAGTATCGAATGGGGCAGCGGTCACATCCATTCTTGGCAAATAGTTTCAGCCTTGGATCCTGTTTCTTGTATCCTGATACTGAAAGTTCTGTTTACTACAGTTTTCACAATAGCCTTTGAGAACGAGTACTCTGAGAACACAATAGTGTACCTCCAAAAGAGTTGCCAAGAGGAAAATAAAATAGACTTCCTTCTTTGGCAGTGGTAAAATACAGGTAAGGCTACAGAGCATTCTTAACCAGCAAGAAGGGCATAACAAAATATTTTGACTCAAATAGCTCAAATGAAGTTTCTTTTGAGAAAATGTATTTTTCTTAGACAAGGGGAGTCTAGAATGACTTTTCTTGTTAAAGAAGATTGTATATAGAAGATAGAGGAAAGGAGGATGGAATCCAAACATTTAAGCAGAAAAGAAACTATGGACATCTCATAATTCTCCATCTCCTGTAGACCATAGGTACATGGCAGAGGTAGTGGTGCTCAGGGACTGTGAATCCTCTTTGCTTTATACTATAATGGAATGTATCAGCACAGGGCTGGAAGGATAAAATCTAAATTAGAATTGTTTACTGGGAGAGGGAAACAAAAGTGTCAGACATATAATAAAGGAATAAATAGGAAGAGAAAATAGATGAGTAGAGAAACTGTAGCTTCTGGATTTCCAGTCATGAAGATTTCCTTATAGACTGTTACAGATGTTTTACAGTATGGGTGCTGATTTTCAGTCAGCTAACAAAAATGAGAGCTGTAGTCTCATAACTCGGGCACTAGCCTGATTGCAGCTGTTGTGTATGCATGAGGCTTTTTTGGGGTAGTGGTAGTGGTGATTTTTTTTTCCAGTTGTAGTGTTAATTTTGTTCATCTTCAGCAGCATTGACAGCAGAATTAGTCAGACTTCCACTCAACTGAAAAGACATGTTTTTTAAATTAAGCTTTAACCAAAGAACAAATGGACTTAAATTACAGGGGAAAAAAAATGTTTCATAAAACTTTGAAAAGTTCAGTAAAGCCCCAGACTTACAAATTCTAGAGGTCTGATGAAATTCCCCATACTATAGCCTCCTTTTCCTCCTCATCTCAGCTACCCTGTGAAGGACTTTAGTGCAACTGCTTCAATTCCCAATGCCTTTGAAATAAAACAGGGATTGTGCCTTAAACAGATCTAAATCTTTCCATAATCTCACTTTCTTTATTCAGAACTTCTAATACCTGTGTTTCAGTAATTACACTGAGGGTTCTGGAAATGGCAACAGCATCAGCAGAGTATAGGTGAGATACACACGGGTCATCCATAGGGCAGGTGCACCCTGGTAAGGCATGTTGGAAACTTTTTCACGTTATAGTGGCCAGATGCAGCAATTGCTCTGGGGAAGGGGAGGATGAGAGAATGAGCGTGGGCGGTGCACGGGAATTCACTCTGGTTGGCTGAAGGCTCTGCTCTAAGTAGAAATATGCTGACTTTTGTATGTATGTGATAAATGTGCTTTAAGAATAGCAGTGATTTCTTAATCCAGTTTTGCAAGTACAAACAATTACAATGCCTTGTAAAATAGTTGCTTAGATTCCATAGTCCCAATGTAACAAAGATCAAACTGCTTTTCAGCTTCTGATCATCAATTTTACTTCTGTTTTGAAGGAGAAGGGGAAGACCTGAATTTGAAATAAAATATTTGTATCTTAATTTCTTTAGATGAACTTTTTTTGGAAAATATCAGAATTGGATCCTAATATTTCATTCTTTATTCATGGATCCAGAAAGGATTGCTATCTTTAAACACAGTTGCTGTTCTGTGCTACAAATTCAATACGAGATTTCTGATGACCCAGTGCATATCAAAGTACAGAAGAAAAGTATTTTAGTTCCCCAGGACAGAGCAAAACAGTTTTTTCTTAACACTTTCTACATTAGTGATGGGATTTTCTGGATTATGCTGGTTTTTTAAGAACACATGAGAGATGAAAATTTTTTATTGGTATATATATGCAACTAGATTTCATCTTTGAAAGGGAGAGGAAAGCATATAATGTCATTTTAAGCTCTATATACCTCAAAGAACCCTGATCTGGATCTTTGGTTAAAATAAGAAATGTGCATTACTGAGGTATTCTCTTTTTAAGCCCAGTCACTAATGAACAACACTGCAGTGACATTTGAAAGCACACAGAAAATAAATCAGCACAATGTGACTCTATTGGCAGGAATAATTTTTTGTGTGTATAAGATAATTCCAGGACTGATCTGGCACATGCTATCTGAATTGTCTCGTATCCCAAGGGTGAGTTATTCTTTCAACACAAGGCTCAGCATTAAAGGTGTTTACCCTTTCAAAATAGGGATTACAGAATCCATATACAGAACTTCAGCGTAAAAAGTTATGAAAATGTGTTTTGTTTTCTTAACTAAGATGCTATAATTTTATGAGTTTAATTGCAATTGTGTCTTTCCTATAGGTAGTATAGCCAAGATCTGTTTTAGAGCCCACGGGTGGAAAAAACCCAAGTCCTGTTTTTCTTCTTTCTCTGTTCCCTCATTTCCCTCCCATCTCCCTATTGTAAAATGGGGGGAATTGGCAATGAGGTTGTGTGTGCATGCACTTGGGTTGGGGCCAGAGGAACAACCCTCAAAGCCTCCTTCCTGCAGCTGCAATAAACAAGACAGTGAAATGTAGTGTGTGCATATAATTGGCCAAAGATCTTGACATGAAAATTTTAATTGTAGGGGTATTTTTTTTCTTTTTGGGCTTTTTTAAGAGTGCTAGCTAAGTTTTTTCCTTTACAGCAGGCTTTTAAAGTCATGCATTAATTTTCAAAAGGGTTTTGCTATCATAGGTAAAATATAGGACATGATTTGGCTATATTTTTGTATAGTTGATTTGGCTATGTTTTGGTCATTCCGTTATTTGTAACCCTCTGTCTCCCTGTCACTCTCATTATTTCCTCTTTTTGCAAATCCTTTGCATATGGTTTAATATTATCTGGAGGCGGAAGTTTCCAAGCTAATGCTGCCCAAGCTGTGTTTACCAAAAGATTAAAAATGAGGAATTTTATCATGCTTTCAGTTTTAATAGCACTGGGACTCTTAACTGCCATGCCAGTAGTATGGAACAAAAACTAACACAATTTGTTGCTGCAGCACACTTAGTAATAACTTCAGGTTTCCTTATAGCTATGGGCAGTAGAATCTGTCTGATGGAGAAACGTGTGTACACTTCCACCACTCCCCTGTTAGGAGTCACTCCCCTGTGTACTGCCAAGGCAGGGCTCAGAGTATGGCATGAAGCAATTACATATGTCATTGCCCCCTGCTGGGAAGCCTGAGAAAGTCCTATTTCTAGAGAAGACGTGCTTTGGGACAATCTTTTTTTTTGTAGTTATTCGGGAATTAAGGTCATGGTAGATATGTCCTCCTTCCAAATTCATAATGGCTTCAGTTTTTCAGAATTGAAACTGAACTTAGTAAACAAATTTAATAGCAGTGTCTCCTGATATGTTGTGGTAATCATAGGATTCTAGAATGGTTTGAGTTGGAAGGGACCTTTAAAGCTCATGTAGTCCAACCCCTCCCCTGCAGTGCGCAAGGACAGCTTCAACTAGAGCAGGTTGCTCAGAGCCCCGTCCATCCTCACCTGGAGTGGTTCTAGGGATGAGGCATTGACCACCTCTCTGGGCAGCCTGAGCCAGGGTCTCACCGCCCTCAGCATCAAAAATTTCTTCCTTCTCTCTAGTCCAAACCTCCCTCTTTTAGTTTAAAACCATCACCCCTTTTCCTGTTACAAAAGGTCCTGATAAAAAGTCTGTCCCCAGCTTTCTGATAGGCCCCTTTAAGTACTGAAGGAGAGGAAGATTTATTTTTAAAACTAAAAGAGAATTTGAGGCTGCCTTACTGAGATTTGCTTTGTGTATCCACAGTATTTATCTTCTAAAATGCATTTATTTGGTTATTTTTCTCTAATATTTTACGTTTTGGCATAATAATAAGCAGTCCCCATATGGGACAACATAAGTTCAAACACAAAACATCGGTGTAAAGGTGTAAAACAATATGAACTGAAATTAGTAGCCATCTCACAAGTTCAATAACATTGATCTCCTAAGTGTTTGCATCAGACAAATTGTATCAGATGTTTATCTGACGTTGATGGAACTGGGTGTGGTATCAGTTGTTGAACTGGTGTAATGCCTTAGCTTTTAGTGATTAATATAGAAGCAAGAAATGTATAACATGTGAACATTGAATTAACAGCAGCTCAGCCAACAGTGTAATGACTGAAACAGTCATTGAATGACAAGTCATTAACTGAACACAGAAGCAATACTATTTGCAGGATCTCTGTGCCTTGCAGAGAGGATAAGAGAGCAGACAAGTTAATGTGTCCTGCTAATTTCCCCTCCTTTTTTCTTTTGGTCATATTGTAAGTGATACTGTGTCTTTATGGAAATTTTCACTGTGAGTTTCTTTTCTTCCAAAATATGTGGTAATTATATTAATATCAGGAAGCCAACAGCCAAAGAACAGCTACAGGGTAAGAAGAGAGGGATCAAGCCCAGCCAACATGGGTTCATGAAGGGTAAGTCCTGTTTGACCAACCTGATCTCCTATGATAAGGTGACCCGCCTAGTGGATGAGGGAAAAGCGGTGGATGTTGTCTACCTGGACTTCAGTAAGGCATTTGACACCATTTCCCACAGCATTCTACTGGAGAAGCTGGTGGGTCATGGCTTAGACAGGTGGATTCTTGGCTGGGTTAGAAACTGTCTGTATGGCTGAGCCCAGAGAGTTGTGGTGAATGGAGTTAAATCCAGTTGGCAGCCGGTCACAAGCGGTGTCCCTCAGGGCTCAGTTTTGGGACCAGTCTTGTTTGATATCTTTGTTGATGACCTGGATGAGGGGATTGAATGCACCCTCAGTAAATTTGCAGATGACACAAAATTAAGTGGGAGTGTTGATCTGCTGGAGGGTAGAAAGGCTCTGCAGAGGGATCTGGACAGACTGGAGAGATGAGGTGAGGTCAATTGTACGAAGTTTAACAAGGCCAAGTGCTGGGTCCCATGCAGCACTACAGGCTTGGGGAGGAGTGGCTGGAGAGCTGCCTGGCAGAAAAGGACCTGGGGGTGCTGTTTGACAGCTGGCTGAACATGAGCCAGCAGTGTGCCCAGGTGGCCCAGAAGGCCAACAGCATCCTGGCCTGGATCAGAAATGGTGTGACCAGCAGGAGTAGGGAGGTGATTGTGCCCCTGTACTCAGCACTTGTGAGACCACACCTTGAGTACTGTGTCCAGTTTTGGGCACCACAGTATAAGAAGAACATTGAGGTGCTGGAGCAGGTCCAGAGAAGGGCAACGAATCTGGTGAGGGGTCTGGAAAACATGCCTTGCGAAGAGCAACTGAGGGAACTGGGGTTGTTTAGTCTAGAGAAGAGTGGAACTGAGAGGAGACGTTATTGCTCTCTACAACTACCTTAAAGGAGGTTGTAGTGAAGCTGGTGTTGGTCTCTTCTCCCAAATTACTAATGATAAGACAAGAGGAAATGGTCTCAAATTGTGTCAGGGGAGGTTTAGATTGGATATTAGGAAGAAGTTCTTTACTGAGAGAGTGGTCGGGCACTGGAACAGGCTGCCCAGGGAGGTGGTGGAGTCACCATCTCTGGAGGTGTTTAAAAAACAAGTAGACGTACCACTTGAGGCTATGGTCTAGTGGTTAGGGAGATGTTGGGATGAAGGTTGGACTTGATGATCCTAGAGGGCCTTTCCAACTGTAATGATTCTATGACTCTAAAATGGAAATAGACACAGAAAATCCATTCTGACCAAATCTGCAGAGGAGAAAGAGAGTATAAGCCTTTTACATTGAAGTGAGGTTTTGGCATACATTTTCTGTACACTGACAAAAGCTTGTGTGCTCAGTGTAAGAAATAACACAGGTCACTGAGTGCAATCACATATGAGCTACATACATTGTATGCATTGCAAAGCAAGAGGCTGATGTGAACAGTCTTTTCTCTTGGTAATTAAAAAGCAAGCCTTTGGAGTAAGATGCACAGAACTACAACACATATATACATACATAAGGTTGAAAAATATTTTATTGTTCAGCAAGCACCTCATACTGATATTTTGGTTTTGCTTTTTAATTTACTCTGCAGGTACACCCTCACACCTACCTGGGCTTCTGTCCCAGCAGATGGCCCCTCAGTGCCTGCAAACCCCAAGGGGTCTGCTATGGAGCATCCGACCTACTGCTCTTCAGTGCTTTTCTTGGAAGGGTCCTAGAGCCTCTTAATCTCAGCTGACTAACATTTTCTACCTGAGGTTCATCTCTCAGAATGGAACATATTTATTAGCATTCTGCTATGCTGGTCTTGTCATTGCCACTTTTCCTGCAAGGCAGTAGTTACCTGCTTTCCAGGATTTCTTGGTAAAATAACTCTTTGAGAAGATAGCTGATACTTTGAAAGGAAAGGAAGCTTCTCATGTTTTAAGCGGCACTCTTCTACTCTTCTTTAGCCCTGAGATTTTTATTGGTGTCTTGAAAATTATAGAACACAGTATTTGCATTTGGGAAACAATTGTTTCCTCCATTGAGGTGTGGTGTCCCTCAGAGCTCGGTACTGGGACTGGTCCTGTTTAACATCTTTGTTGGTGACATGGACAGTGGGCATTGAGTGCATCCTCAGCAAGTTTGCAGATGACACCAAGCTGTGTGGTGTGGTCAACACGCTGGAGGGAAGGGATGCCATCCAAAGGGACCTTGACAGGCTGGAGAGGTGGGCCCCTGACAAACTCATGAAGTTCAACAAGGCCAAGTACAAGGTCCTGCACCTGGGTCAGGGCAATCCCAAGCACAAATACAGGCTGGGCAAGGAGTGGATTGAGAGCAGCCCTGCTGAGAAAGACTTGGGGGTGCTGGTTGATGAAAAGCTCAACATGAGACAACAATGTGTTAGTGCAGCCCAGAAAGCCAACCATATCCTGGGCTGCATCAGAAGAAGGGTGACCAATAGGTCAAGAGAGGTGATTCTGTCCCTCTACTCTGCTCTTGTGAGACCCCACCTGGAGCACTGCATCCACCTCTGGAGCCCCGAGCACAAGAAGGACATGGACCTTTTAGAAGGGTCCAGAGGAGGGCTACAGAGATGATTAGAGGGCTGGAACACAATTGGTCTTGTTCAGCCTGCAGAAGAGAAGGCTCAGGGAAGACCTTATTGCTGCCTTCCAATATCTGAAGGAGGCCTACAAGAAGGCTGGAGAGGGACTTTTCACAAGGGCCTGCAGTNGAAGGTCCCCTTGGAGCCTTCTCTTCTCCAGACTGAACAACTCCAACTCTCTCAGTCTATCCTCGTAGGAGAGGTGCTCCAGTCCTCTGATCATCCATGTGGCCCTTCTCTGGACACGTTCTAGCACATCCATAACTTTCTTGTAATAGGGGCTCCAATGAATTGAACGCAGTCCTCCAGGTGGGGTCTCACAAGAGTGGAGTAGAGGGGGAGAATCACCTCCCTTGACATGCTGGCCATGCTTCTGATGCAGCCCAGGATACGATTGGCTTTCTGAGCTGCAAGTGTACACTGGTGACTCATGTTGAGCTTCTTGTCCACCAGTACCCCCAAGTCCTTTTCTTCCATTTGTTTAACATGTAAATGAGCCTTGTGCTGGGTAGCAATCAAGTTGGCAAGGTTATGACCTTTTCTGCCTTGAATTCTCCTTATAGCACACACCTGATTTTTAGCTTTCATTGATATTACAGTAATTGGCTTGTAAATACATTGGACTCCCTTTAGTGTGTGTTTTATGAATAGAATTTGCTTACTGTAGCAGCAGATCAGGTGCCAATATTCCACATAGAAAAGCAGTCTCCTCAAAGCCCAGTCTGTTCCAAGGAAGTGACCTACTCCTACAAAAATGACATGAATTAGTTTAATTGTTGTAAACCAACTTTCAACACTGCTGCAGCAAGATCAACTAAATAAGCAGAAAATCACTTAGCCCTTTTTTGTGTGTGTCAGAAGCTAAGTAACTAAGGGGATTGATCCCTTGTGTTGTTAAATCACTTACAATGCTGATTCAAAAGGGCATGTTGCTGAAAACCACAGCTGGCATTGAAATACTATGCCAGATTAGATGATAGGTTGTATTTTAGAACTGTATTGTGCAAACCAGGCACAAAAGTTAGTTTTGACTTCATCATTATTTCATCACCTATTTCAGACTTACTGAACTTGATGCAAAAGAAACAGCACAATTCAAAAATTGTTTTTAAAGTTCCTTTCAAACTTCATGAATATAACCTAGAATATGCAAGTTCTTATTTCAGGAGAATGAACAGACTTTCTGGAATGTGGTATAATATTTGAGAATGATTGATTTAAATGAATGTTTTCTTTTCTTGTCTGTATCAATTTTATCCCCATATGTTCCTAATTGTTAGGGATCTTTTTCAGAGCCCTTTTCTAAGAACCAGGCTAACTGGAAATGCAGCTTTTAGATTTTTCCAGTTCTTGAAGACCATTTTTTAAATATAGCATAGCCCGAAGGAAATGTTTGTTCTGTCCTTGTCTGATGATGAAATTTAGTCAGTTAAGGTCTTGTGATATCTTGTTGAGGTATGCACAGATTGTAATTGCTTCCTGTCAGTGGTCAAGGAAGTGATTTAAATATTAGAAAGCAGGGTCAGAATGGAAAGTAAGATGTGATGGTCTGAGTTCTAGTCAGAGGGTGCTGTAGTTCTAAGAGCAGAGGTGCCAACCTCAGCTGATGTCGAGTGCTGAGGTAGAAGTTCAGCTAAAAGGGCAGCTACCAGTATAAACTGTCTGCAGTTGGATATTGGCTTTTGTTCTCAATGACAGGCCAATCAGCACAACTCCCCGGGAACACGTATAAATTTTCCTGATCCTACTATTTCTAACCCAAACCGACTGATTCTGTGCAGATTGAAATAAAATATGCAGGTAGATTTACTCAGTTTTCACACATTTTTCTTGTGAGGAAAAGAACATAAATATGCCCCTTTCATAAGTAACTTGCACAGTTACAATCCTGGTTCAGGAGAAACTTTAGCAATCCTGCCAAATTAACTATAACATGGGCTGGCTGAATCTAATGGGTGCAAACACATTACTTTGAAGGAATAAGAGAACAACTGCAAGAACTGTCCTGCTGGGACAAACCAATGGTCAATATAATTCAGTATTCCATCTCTGCCTAGTGGTAATATGAGAGAATAATAAGAAAAAGATATTTTACATAGTTAATTTTTGTAATTGTGGTACTTTGGTGTAGCATTCAAAATATAGAGTATGGATTAATGAGAATCTTCTGAGATGTTCTCTTTTTCTCTTTGAACTTCTACAGAATGGACAAAATTGTGGTTTGAGGGCCAAAAATCATAGAAAAAACCCCCCTAATTAATCATCAGAATTACCAGGAACGTTTGCTCTTACAATTAAATATTAATTCCAAATTTGAATTTCCTGTGCTTTGTGTTGTACTAACTTGCAGAAACGAGCTGGTAACTCACAAGGGAACAGCTGCTAAGCCATTTAAACTGATTTTCTGCTACTACTGCAAGGAAAGCCTGTTCTGCAATGGTATGTGAGAGCTTCATATGGCTCTTAACACTATTCTGAATAAAGGCTAATTTCTGAGAAACCCAGCATCCCCATTTTGCCTATTTCATGACATTTTAAAGGAAAGTACTAGTGAAGGTTCACCATCTTCCAACCGGAAAGCAAATGGAAACACATTCTTCTGAACTGCTGAGTCACTCTGACACTCTGAGCCAAAAGCTGATGCAATTCTTCTTTTATCACTGGAAGATCTCTTTGTTAATCACAGACACACCTCTTATTTCAATAGCTTCGGTGAAGGACTGTTGATTCCTCAGAGCTAACCCAGTGTGCACAAATCACTAAGAATATCTCTAAGAATAAAGCTTTAAAGCATGAGAGGCTAAAAGGAGCAGGTAATTAAGGAAATTCCAGTCTTTTGCCATGGAATTGCAAGGAGGCTTATGCTCAGAAATTCAGAGCAAAAGTACTTCTAAAATATGGAAAACTACTTGAATGTTTTGATGTGTATTTAATTCTCAACACTAGTTAAGTCTTCATTTTGTGCTGTTTGACACAATAATCTGCTTTTAATTGTAAGCTTTCACAGTGTTAATAAAAGCACTATAAACAACAAATTCTTTTCAGTCACTTCTATAATGTCATACATAATATGAAATTGTATCATTACAACTAAGCGATTTCTATGTGTGGCTAAGTCAATAACTTTTCGTTAGCAATGGAATGAGGCCCAGCAATGCTGTTTAATTTACTTTCTGTAATCAGCTTGATTAAGGAGAGATGATACTTGCCTAAGAATGTTAAGCTTGACCTAGTAAGAATTATAATAAAAATTTTACTGACTTCTGCATCAAAGAACTAAGCCCAGTTTTAGCAAAATATTAAGCTGGTGTTTCAGTTTGCTCTAGAATTAATATAAGTAAAAGATTACAGGCATTTTCAAGAGAGTTGAGAGAAATGTGAGATCAATGTATTGCTTCTTTAACTCTTAGAAGCTCTCCAGTTTAAAAAAGAATTGATATTCCTTCTTCCACACCCTTCTGCCATAATTATGTAAAGAATCTGGATTATGTTTCCGACTTGATTTAACTGTTTTATAAGTCACAAGCATACCTTGCCTACTTGATGATATTTCTTTAAGGTTGTGCCAGTCTTTCCACTATTAAATCATGTTTAGTGTTATATACTGGTTGCTTAGAAAAAAAATTCATTTCAAGCTTGAACTTGCTGTGCATTCTTAGCTAGCCATATGTGTGAGGGAGCACAAAAAACATCAGTACTATTTAGGAGCTTAACACACTTTTCCAGTTTAATGGAAATTTTGGGTTTTATTTTAAAAAACATGAGAAAAATGCTTATCATAATGCGGGCTTCAGTGTGTTAGTGGGGAGAATAATCATAAAAATAATTAAGATCTCCATTTTGTGTGTATGGTCTACGTGCTGCCTCTACATATTCCTCCCTTCTCACCTCCCCCCATCATAAATTCATGGAAAATTTGAATTTTGGTTTGAACAGAAAGCAAGAAGCTAAAAAGGAACACTTGTGCATAGAGAGCAGAGAGATTTCAAAGTTTTAAACACAACAGTTGAGATATGTAGATAGTCACCAGAATCCTAGTTATCCACTCTGCTGCTATTCTGACTGCTCAGAACTTATTCAGAAGTTCAGAATTGGATGAGAATTGAAAACAACAGTAGGTCTTTTTGTAACCTTTTTAGTTATGGATTTTCCCTACACATCCCCCTATCCCACAGAAGCACAGAGACTTTTAACTCCGTATGACTGACCAGCCTAAAGAAATTTTTAATATGGAATACCATGTTTTGTAGAACAAGGTAGAGATTTTTAATAGCTGAATTAATATTTCAGGAGTGTTCAAAATTAAACACTAGGCCCCATAAGGGTCCCTACATAGAGTTCATAACTTAGTGTACTTGTTCCCCTGCTTCTAAGTTTTATGCATGACCTACTGAAGGTCAAAAAGAAATGTTGATTTGAAATACCTACACCTCAGGAAGGTGTTCTAAATCATATCTGAAAGAGTTACTGTAAGGTAATAAAATCCATCTTCCTGGCTTTCTCCTGAACAAGTGTCCAAAGGACTTTATCCAGCAGCTCCATTTCCCAGTTTGCTCCTGCTGACTCCAGTAACATATTGACTTTAGTAACATACATTCTTATGCTTTCAGTCTAAAAAGTGACCTGGTCTGTAGTCTTTCTTGGACATAATTATATTTTATTCCTCATTTTTCAGAACAGATGATTTAATTCAGTCTTTTCATTCATTCAGATTTTATTATCTGCTATTTGTGAAAAGAACTCAGGCTCTTAAATAAACTTAAAATAAGTCTGCAGTTTTGGGGAGTTTTGGGGAGGGAAGGGCAGGGGCATAGTTTGTTGGGGGTTTTTTTGAGTTTTTTAAAACCTACTTCAGGCTTTGGCTGTAGTCAGAGACAGGTAGGATAATAAACTCATCCTAATACCTCTTTGGAAAGTACACTTACTATAAGTCTGATGTTGTGAACACCCCTCACATCGAAGCTCTCAACTACAAATGCGTCCTGTGCTAATGTCTCATGCTATGCAGAATTGCCAAGTGGTCTCTTATCCAAATACTTACTAGGCTGAGGACTGCTTAATCTCTGTGATCAGGAAGACTTATTCTGATGTGGCTATAGACTCTAGACAGTTAAATTTGCAGAAATCCACTGAAGGCAGTGTGCTTTTCAGAAGTTGCCAAGGGCGTAATTTGGCTTTTGCAGTTTGAGGGTGGGCTGTTTAACTTGAACAAATTCCAGCTTGTTCAATTATAATTTAACAATATATTTTCTCCATACTTGCTGTGTCCTTCCCAAGAGATGCTTGCATCTCCTTGATGCATGAAAGGATACCTGTATTTAATGTACATATTAAATAAGTCTGTAAAGTAAATTCTCACATAATTTTACATTTAAAAGTACTATTTGAGGTGTGTGTATATATAATTTTGTTAGATGCACGTGTAGAAATAAAACAGTCTTTGCTCTTCCCTTTTGTACCTCCTCAAGACATGTAATCTACAAAGCAGGAGAATTGCATGATAAAATGTGCCAGAGTGGAATGCATAATTATTCCAGAGGAGGGTAAGTCAGTTCAGAACTTGTACTAACATTCTTAAGGGCAGCAGGAGTCTTGCCATGAAATTACATCAGCTCTTTATGGCCCAGAGTCAATACACATGCTTTCCCTTTCTAGTTAAAAAAAAAAAAAGGTGTGAAAAATGCTAATGTCTTCAAAAATGTACTGTGGAACAAAGCTGAGTAAATGAATATATATTATAGTGTGATGTTCACCTGTAAGTGAACCTGAGTTAAAGGGGAGAAGAGATTGAGACAGTGTACTTTTAAAACAACCATCTCACTTTTTTAATAGATTAAGTCATGACTTGCAAACAGACAAAAACCCATTTAAATAAGAAGAAGAACCCTTCCTTGATCCTAGTTCAGAGACATTCCCATAACAGGTGGGGCAGAGGCCTTTAAATTACAGATCTCCTCCATATACCTAAATTTGTTACAATTCCATCAAGCAAGGAGAAGAGACATTTTCACAGTAAATAGCAGTGGATGTGGCTAGCAACACCCATTTTCAGGATTGTAAGAAGATGAATGTTTGCTTGGGATTGTGTAGTAACAGTATCAGAGGTAGGATCTGTTCTACATGGAAACACTACTCAGTTCTCTAGGAGTCTTAAGATGAAGCATACAGCACTTATTGCTAGCTACTACACTTGAACTGTCACAAAGACAAGCTGGTAACTAATACAGTTCAGCACAGTTCTGGTTTACTATCATTTCCAGGTAGCAATTAGGCCTGGTTCAACTAGTGGATAGGGAGTGACTAATCTCCATTTCTCTATGAGAAGAGGGGAGGAAAGGAGCATTTCTTTTTTCTCAAGCTAGAATATCTGGCACTTACAGCTCTTCAACGCTGAGACAAGTCGTACATAGACAGCAAGCTGATATGGCACCTTGGCAGAAGAGTTTGCACACTAAATTCTAGTGGCAGTGTCTTTAGTAACACGCCCATGTTTCTTACTGCATGAGACCAGTGGAGTATGTGGTCTCAGGCTATGCATAACTGAAGAAAAAAAAAGTTTATGTGGCGAAGACATGTCTAAATATATATCCATGCTCACCACGCTATTGTTAACATAGGTTGCAAAGAAAGAAATACATGCAAAAAGCAGAGAATACAGGAGTTTGGCTTGAACTAGCTAAAAGTATGAAGTATTCAGTGATGATAGATGTAGTCCGGATAATTATCTACTGTTTAAAGGCCCCATCTGGAAGATTTACATAATCATCAGTTGGAGAGATCTATGCATTAGATCTCCAGTTTGAGCACATTTGGCAAGTGAGGTGTTAGCTTATGGCATTCTGCCCTTAGTGAAAGGATGCTTTTCTCCCTCTGTGTTTTAAAACTCCTCCTAATTTTAGGGGAGGAGGCATATTATGAAGCTGTGAGATGCTTACGTTTTATTGCAGTGCGTGGGAATGAAATAAATATATTCTTCTCGCATTGACAACTTTTCCTCATTTTCTGAAAAATTTTTACCCACTAGCTTCAGTTCCCACAAACAAAATTTCAGAAAACTTAAAAGGCAGAATTTTATGTGAAATACCTGAAGGGTAAAGGAGAAGCAGCATCACCTTATCCTGGTTTTCCTTAACAGCAGAACACCCATGGCCCATGTTAATTCTTTGGGTGATCATCTTCACTGTTCTGAGTTTCAATAAAATCAAACCCACACTTTTGGTTTTGCTGCAGCCTCAAAAGAGCACATGGCATGCTAATGAGGCACAGCTCTCCTTAATTTTAATTTCATGCACCAGTGCTGTCTGGTGTTTCTTCAGTACTGTAGTAATTCTGTAACTGATGGAGCAGCTCTAGCTGTATAATTTTAAGTCCCTACATGAGTTCACCTCTTAAAAGAGCTTGTCACTCAAACACTTGCAACAGACTGTTGAGAAGTAGTTCCCAGGTTAAAAAACAAATAAGTACCAGCCCACATGCACTACTGCATTCTTTTGGTTTTGTTTCTCATATGGATAGACAAAAGATCTTATGCATTGCCTGTCTAGGTGCTTTTAAAATCTACAGAATATTTTACCAAAAATTCATTCTTAGTTAAGAAAGTAAGAGAACATAAACAGTCAGCTTTCATGTTTTACTACTTATTTTTGATATCTTCATGATGCTAGGAAGCATAGCTCCACACAAGGCAACAGTAACAATTCAAAATCATACCTTTAGAAAAAAATTCAGCTACTCTTCAGAGCTTATATATCCTTCAAGCAGAATTTGGCTGATTTGGATTGGTCACAAAAACAGGCATATGTGAGTAAATTAGAAATGGTTAGGGGGAGAGAGAAATGCTAATGAAAACCATGTGTGAGGAGTTAAGCTCCCAATTAATCTATTCCCAGTCTTGCCAGGTTATTTTATATTTTACCCTGTTTCTGTTACCATCCATCACTTATAGAATGAAAATCTACCTGTAAAGCCAGTTATCCTCTCCTCCATAATATGTATCCTGTACTGGGAAACTTAAATGTCAAATAATGTGAAGTGGACCGGTTTTTAAACACCACATCCACCCTTGGAAGTTCTGAGCAGTGTCATGGTTATCAGAAGTCAAAACTACAGCCCCAGTAAAAAATACAAAACCTGCCTTTGGATTTTTTTTAATTGATCATCTTTCTAATTCTTTGTAACATAAACTGTGGGGGAAAAAAACCCAACCAGCCCTTGTCTCTTTTACTCCTGGGCTATCTTAAAGTGAAACAGGGGAGTAGCCTTTCTGTTGCTCTTCTTAGCCTATTTTAATTTAAAGAGCTCACTTGATACTCTTTCTTGTTTGAAATCTTTGTCTTTCTAAGTTAAATATTACTTGCATTCTTTAGCAAATTAAATTTTGAGCTGCAAGTATCTAACTACATATGAGCAAATCAATGTTTCATGACAATTAACTTAAACTATCATCTTGAGGCAGAATATCTTTCCTTAGAAAATGAGGAGGAATTAGAGGAAATGGGGAAAACAGGATGTTACAAATTCAGTAAGCTTATTCACATGACTGAATATGCCTTTGGAAAACCAGTTACTAATTTTAGATACCTATTTTGAAACTTCTGATACAAGATTTTAAAAACATCTTTAAAAAATTGCTTTTTTAGAAATGTATGTCTAATAAAAAGCATTTCCACGTTGGAGAAGTGTATTGTCATTGAGAACTTAAATTCTGGCATACATGACAGTTTAGATAATTTTTCTTGAGTTACTCTGAATCAATAATCACCTCTAGTTAATTTTGGTATGGGAAAAATAAACTCTACTAGTGATCAAATTTTGCAAATGCTTTCTTGTTTGCGGCACTGTTTTGCTAAACAGCTTTATTTTTCCAGGAGAAAAAGAAAAGTAGAGCTCAATTAAGTTGCTTCTTAGTCCATGTTTGAATGGTTACAAAGGATAAGACAGCGGAATGTCTAGACAGAAAAGGAGACTCAGTCCCAGGTGTTGGCAACTAGTGCCATTTTGGATCACTTTGCTGTATCCTGCCTAGCCTCCCAGTGCCATTTTAATGGAGCCTAGGTCTCCCACAGAACCCATATCATCCCTGCCAACCCCTGTGTGGCTATCTTGGTCACCAAGATAGACATCGGGATAAGAGATCCAAAGAGGTACCAGAAGATAGCTATATTGGACATCTTCAGCCACCTGCATCCTAGCCAAGCTCACTGGAAGTTGCTGTTGATGGACAACTTGCTAGGAAATTAATTTGTAGGATTCAAATACTGGCAACAGTCATGTCGGTGTACAGACGATATGTGCTGACTTTTTCAATTTTGTAAATAGGAGCTTTACTGGATGTGATCTGCTCATTGAGACAACATTGGCTCGGGGAAGTGACTTCGTTCTTATGGAGTAGGAAGTGTACAAAGTACACACAATGTTTACATAGTACCTTAGTACTATTTTGACTAATTTTTACTGGAGAGTTAGTGGTTGTTTCAAAGCTAGATTAGTCACTTTGTCCATAATTATAACCTCTTGAAATCTGCTCCAGCATTTTGAATTGGCCTCAGGCCTAATGGTTAGAAAATGGCTCCATCTCAATCTTAAGACTAAACTTGACAAGTAGCTCTTGTAGATTTCATATTATCCAGATTTGTAAGTGAAAGACAAAAAAAAGATGGAATGCTGTGGGTAGAAACCTGTGGCATCATAAGCTGCATCTGCATGAAAAAGGTGCAAATAAAGGACAGACCTTATGTTACCATTTATGCACTCCCAGATAGCATTACATTGGATAACTGGATACTTAGAGCTTGCACGTGAATTCAAACTCAATCTAGTTAATGAAGCAAAACAAAATGGACAGTAAATGTTTGAATAGAATTTTTATAAAACACCTTTTTGTTCTGATTAGTATTTTCGAGTTGTGTTATAGATTGCTTAAAAATGTCTTAACCATGAAACACTACATAAGGTATAGAAGCATGCATCGGCTTGCATGTGACACGCTTTAGCAGGCTTGGAGGCATAAAGAAGTTTTGGCATTACGGAGAGGCAATGTGTTATGCACACTGTGTGGGAGGATGCACCATGCAGGTTTGATTGCATCATCTTGCTCTCTTTTTTCTTTTCTTTTCTTTCTTTTTTTTTGTTCCAGATGGTAAAACAAAGGCTGTAGTGAAACCCGTTTTCTCCCAGGAAGAGGTAGGAGGGAGTTTTATATGAGCAAGAAACTTTGCCTCAAGTTGAAATCTGGAGCCTGGACTAATGAACTACCTGTAATTCACATTGTATTAAATATTGCTGAAACTAGGCATGTACTAATCATGAACCATGCCAAACTATGCATAATTACTATGCTTTCTCTGTAGCAGTAATTAATTTGCGTTAGCAACTCTGATTAATCTTTCTAATCTAAAAGCAAAGTACTTCTCAGACATGAAAGGCTCTAGAACTGCTCACAGTTGTTATTGCAGTCCAGTGAAGGGTGTTTAATCCAGTGGGGGGCAGGAGGGGGATACAACTTTTTTAAAAAAGCAAAGTATAGCTAATAAAATTAGTAGCTAAGAAAAACTGTTAATAAAAGCTATTTTATAGCTAATAAAAACTATTAACAGTTAGAGTGTCCTGTTTTGCCACAAGATTAATCATTTAAACTACAGGCTTCTGTACACAGTACATTCCTCCTGAAAGAAAAGAGAATCGTTAATTCAGCAAGAGGGCTTCTCTGAGGGCTCTTGTACAAAGTTGTGGGTTATACATGGAACAGAGGGAACAAAATCCCACCTTAGAGAGAACAATGCTATAGATTTAACATTTGTAATGCTGCAGTGCAAATTTACCCATAAATTCATTTTACTCTTAACCTGGAGGAAAGCATTGTCCTAGACGTGAGTGTTCAACTATGAGCTTGAGTCAGTCCTCCCTGCCAGTCCAAAAAGGGTGTCAGTGGTGTGGCCTGCAACTGACTTGGACATGCCTGCTTTTCAGGAAACACATGTGCTAAGATCATCAATCTCGACTATGTTGACAAACAGAGGGCAATCAGATGCTAATGTACAAACTAAATTCTGACATCACTGGAGATCAAAGTTTCCATACTTCATTGCCAACCTCCTGGCCCAAGCCAGGCTCTTCACACAAAGGGATCCAAAACTGCTGACAGGACTTATGTCATCAAATGGTGGTTGTGATTTACCTAGACTTCATAAAGTACCAGACATACAGGAGGTAGAATTTCCGAGGCAAATAGATATGTTCCTACAAATGTATTACAAATCCCATTAGGTTTTTAAGTTAACGTTGTGCTACTCATTTTTTCCCTCAGACATGTTAATATTACAGTTATTTTTTCTAGTTTCCCCTACTAGCAGTTTTCTGGCAAGGAACACTGCTGCATGTAACTCATAATAGGCAGAATGACACGATAATCATTTGGAAATGGGTAGTCTAGAGATTACTAATGAACTTCAGTGTGATTTAGATAATTAAAAATAAAACCCTGCTGCTATTACCTCCAAGTCTGGGATCAATTCTGTTTTCGCAAGTTAGAGAAATATTTTTAAAACACATAACTTATTAGAAAATGTAAATGTGACTCTTAAAATTCATAGTTCTTTCTGATGCTGATTCAAAAAGGGAATTATTTGTGATAGTTTATTTTCTTACAGTTGTGATTTGTCTCCAAATGTTTTATAATCATAAGTTACCCTTTTGATATCAGTCAAAATAGACAACATACATATTGACGTGGAAACAAGCTTTGTAGAAGACATTTGTTTAAATCAGGCATGGGACTTTACATTTATTAGAAGGTGTTCACAAAAATAAGGTAACATCATGCATATTCTTTGCAACTAAACCCAGTTATGGTTACAGTTTGGAAATAAATTTAAATAGACATATGGAGATACAGTAGTACATATACACTCTATTTATGACATTAAGTTAGTGTACTGATAACTCAGCAATACATCAGAAGTCTACAACCAGCGGATGGAAAGATTGTGTAAGGATGAAGAAACTGCTTCAATTTCTCACATTAGTTGTGTGGCTTGACAAGAATGTCAGGGTGAACTGCCTTCGAAATTTGGGCAGCTAGAACAATTCAAGACTATACTTTGGCAGTACAAAACATTTACACACAAAATACACATGCATTGCAATGCATTGGAAACGGGTCAAGCAAGGAGAAACCCATTACTCAATGCTTTATTAACACAGTTCTACAAAGGAGTCTCAAATAGGATTATATAGTTCAGTCACAGTAAGGCCACAATATTACAATGGATAAGGACCTTAGAATTCAGCATTCTGTGTTAGTAATAGAACCTTCCCTTCTTTATAGATCTTTATACATGTTCCTGAACAGTATCACATCAAAGTCCTTCCTGTATTTTTTTTTTTTTAAGTTTAACATATTGCTTAGTACAACAGTTAGCACAGTAGAGAAGGGTACTGTCACAGGGAAAACAAAACCTATGGAACATTCACATAGTTTTTAGACTATATGCTAGGTGCATTCAGATGAAGCTGGCTAATCAGAAAAAAGACTAGCAAAGGATTTCCTCAAGTTTCGAATAGTTTCAGCTTTTGCTTCATCTTCATTCACAGATGATCGGAAGAAGGATGATTCTGTGAAACTGAAGGCATTTGTCAAAGACTGCGACTTGCTGCAAGACAAAAATACAACATATTTTGTATGGTTCTATTGTCTACCAGCTTCCATCCACATAAAACTTGTATAAATAATGAGAAAAGTGTCCGTGAGATGTAGGCAGTTTGCATGTGAACAAAACTGACATTCAACACAAAAACATAGTTAAATGTAGGATACAGAGCTGCTGCCACACAGGACGTTCCTCCTGGACTTCAGTTTGAGAAGCAGGATTACCTTTTCTTTAGAGAACACATTGCTTTTTTACAGATCTGAAACACTGCATTCCAGAAAACTGGGAGATGTGAACTAGAACTTGAGGAAAAAGTGGGCCTGCCTGCTAATCCAAACATCACCAACACAGGATGATTAATAATTGTGTTTGTTAAGGCAGCAAACAGGTATGCACAAAGAAAAATCAGGTATATTGGCAAGAGTTTAAAGGATTAATTCTAAAGTTGTAATGTGTTCTCTCTATATATATTGGACATTTGATCCTTGACAGAGGCTTAATGACACTTTATACCTTTAAAAAAATTTCTTATCTCTAAGCAGTTAGTCTAGCAATGCTATTCTGGCTTTAGTGCTATCAAGTAACTATAGTATAAGTGTCTGTAAACATGAATAAAATAACATACAGGAAGGAAAATATCAGAAGTTTAAAACTTTAACTCATGACTTATCAAATGGAATAATATTTTAAAAGTAAGGTTGAATTTCAATAGAAAGTATTAATGAGTTAAAATATTTTTACAAAGACATCCATGCATTAATAAAACTAATTCACTGATTTCATTTTTATCTCAGTACAATAAGAGGATTTCAGTTTTGGCTATAGTAAAGCTGAAACACTTTTCTTATTCAGATTGTCTTATACTCTTCATGGTTTGCAACTTCTCTACTTCTAAACTAATAATATAAAGCAAACAGTGCTACAGGCGTTTTAGGTTTTTCATAAATTATAGTTGTGCTAATGAGAATAGACTGATAAATGTTTGTTTGTACTCATTGAAAGAGGGAGGGTGGGAAGCAGCACTTGACTTGATTAGTAACACAATAAATAGCCTAATTAAATATTTATTCACAGATTAATAACATGTACATACAGGTTAGGCAACAGCATGTGGGTGAATACAAAGCATACACATGCAAATAGAGTTGATCCTACAGGCAGGAGATCTGAGTCTTGGTGTGGACCTAAAACTGCTCCTTGAAAGTTAGGAAAACTACCCTTATTACAGCTTGCATCTTAAAATCTTTAATTTCTCCTTTTTTATTTTATTTTAAATAGAGACTGTTCTCTTCAATTTGAAGAAGAGAAAAATGAATCTAGATGTAAACGAGGGCAAAAGCTGGGAAACAGTATGTGGTACAGTGCTTCTGTATCTGCTCTTAAGTTGTTTGTCTTAAATGTCTGAAGTTCAAAAGTTAAGTTTCAATCTTTAAAATAGTTTTCATCTTGCTTAAGAAAATCGACCTCCCTATTCTCTATGTGTACTCAAATAATGGATGAATTAAAATGAGTTTTATGATTATAAAACAGAATAAAGAAAAACACTGTCCTAGGAAGGCAAGTAAAATACTGTCATCTTTGCATATTGTCACCTAGCACATCTTTGTTCACTGACTTGTGCTCAGGTGAGGACTCAGAATTGGTTCACAATAGTATTAGCATAGGAGTGGGTGAAAAAAGGGGATCTGTGTTACTGGGACAAAACAAAGACTACCTGCCAGTCTTTGCACGTACCAAAACAAGTAGAATATGCCTTGTGACCCTACAAGCAATAGTGTGTGTCAGGACTGCTGTGTCAAAAACCAGCAAACCGTTGCTAATACCTTCCCCATGGCTTCTGTTCACTGGGTCTAAGCTGTGAGAGGGGATATAGCTACAGACCCTTTCCATACTCTTCGCTGTAGCACGATACAGCCACGATCATGCTGTGCCTTAGGGAATGTTCCAGTGGCCAGATAACTACAGGCAGCTTTCTGTGTAAGTCCTGCAGTTTGCTCTGGAAAGGGCCTGTCAGAAGGGCTTGTGCTGTACAGTCAGAAGCTGTGTATAACCATCAAGGAAGTGTGACTGTAAAGAAACCCCGCTTGGCAGCCACTGTCTACCTTGTTCCTTCGGATTGTTTCTGAGATAGGCCTTTTGAAATGGGAATCTGTTGTCTGAGTGACTGCAAGGTTAAAAGTTTAAATAGATAGTAAGACTTCCTCTTTTCTGTGCAGGTTTACAGCACACCCAGATCGTGACTCAGTGACATAAAAAGGAGGAAACAAATACAAGAAAGATGATTTTTCAGACCTAGTTGGGGAAGAAATTGCACAACTAGTAACTGAAATTTTGTCTGGTGCTTAGGATATAACTAATGATACTGTCTATCGTAATCATAAACAGAGAATAACCTTTTTGAAATGCTTTAACCTCAATTTAGGCTTGCAAACATATGTAAATTTTTTCTGAGTACTAGACCAACTTCTGAATTACAGTTATGACAACAAAATCTGTGTTATGAGAAAAAAGAAAATGGATAAAGAAAATCTTACTTAAGCTGTGGATGAGATTGAGGCTTCTGTTGCGGAGCAGGCTGTGGAGCTGGCTGTGGAGCAGGCTGTGGCTGTGGTTGTGGCTCTGCTTCTTTTGATAATCTGGTGCTGGGAGGACCTTGAGCCTGGGGACGAGGTTGCTGGGTTGTAGGTCCAGGTGGACGCTGTGGCTGGGAAGTTGAGGGCTTTGCTGACTGCCCAGGGGGGTACATGCGCTGTGGCTGCAATGGCTCCTGGCTTTGTGATTGCATTCCTTGGGGTTGCACTGGGCCCCCTAGGTTCAGTACAAGAAAAACTTCATAATGTTATAGTATCAAAGAAGTCCTATTAGATTTCATATCCAACACTATAAAATAATCCTTGAATGTGATTAATTCTACTTTTGAGGCAAAACTCTATTAACATGGACTGCAGTTTCATGTAGTTAATACTACTAATCACAGCTGGTACATTAGTAACTTGTTTGGAGCCCCTACAATTCATCCTTAAAATTGCTAAGAAGTACCAAACCTGTCCCAGCAGTAGCAGTACTGACTTCAAATCAAATCAATGGAGTTACACTCAATATAATTTTGGTCCAGCTCAAGGAGAAGCTGCGAGATAATTGAGTTTACTGGTAACATCTATTTCAGCAATAGAGCTACTATTTTCTGTGTAAGTATTGCAGTTTTGTTCTTCCAAAGTTTTAAAATTCTTTCTGTAATATTCCTCTTAGATTCACTCTTATAGCAGTAAAATAACTTCATACTGAAATTTTCCAGCTAATTTAAAGTTTTTTGATAACTTATTTAACTCCTCAGTGAAATATGTCAAGAACATCACAAGAAACACAAGAAAGTCCTTACTAACTCTTTACCAAGGAAATCTTTCCACTGAGAAGGAAGTATACTGGAAAAATACTGCATCATGTGTGAAACTATGTATTGTAGAGACTTAGTTTGTGAAATCCATGGCTGAAAGACGCTACATCATCATACAGGGTTTTTCTTTTCTGCTTTCTGACTGAAATAGTGCTGTGTCAGGTATCAGTGGGCATGCTCTTTTATCTCAGATGTCTGAATGCGGTTTTCTTTGGCTATTATAACTGAATTTTTATTCTTGCATGTGACGAGGGACAAAGGACATCTGAGTTAAGGGGCAGAAAGGACAGGATGAAATTCTGAGTAGTTTATTTGTATAATGTTTCAGTCAGGGCAAGAGCTTTGCTGAACAGTAAATATTGTAGAAGACAACTGATCTAGATGGTCTGAACGTTTGGGAATTTTTAGTCTTACATAGATACACACAAGCAAAAGACTTAAGCTATTCAGGTCTCTAAATGAAAACCTTTATACCTGGAAGTACTACTGCAATACATGGTTTTAAAAAATAAATTGATATTATAATTAGTTTTCCACTTACTAGATGAGATTCCAGTGTGTGTGTCTGAGAACAGCATGTACTAATGCTTCAGTAAGTTTTAATACAGTTGTAGCAGGGTGTTGTGGTGCAGAAAGATAAATAGCATGTACTATATGTTAAGGAATGTGCCTTCATTGTTTATTAATTTGAACCACTTCTGTAGGAAATATTTGAAGGTGATAACATAGTCTTGCAACATCTTAATAAGGATTGTTTTCTTATTAGTCTCCTTTCACTCAATATTGAAAACCAGAAAGGTTTCTTTCCCCCACTTGTACATACAGGCTTGAATGCCAGAAACTTTACACTGAAGCCAGATATAACTTTCTTTTATTGCACATTAAGCTGTACAAGATATTTCACATAAAAGATATACTGCTGTCACACTTCCAGCATTTGCTCACTTTCTTGCAGCTGGGTTGTACAAAAGGCAACAATCATAAAAGAAACTTTTACCAAAAATATCTCAACAAAACTGAACATTAAGCCTACACTGTAAAACATCTGTTCCCTGTTACCCACAATATTGCACCTAAGCATGCTTACATGCAGAGAGACATTTTGGCTTGATTCTCGTCTGTGGTATGTAGTAATAGTGTGTGCCCCTTGTAATTCCTTTACAGTCAACATGTGGAGGTCCTATGTGAAACGCCCATCTCTTCTTTGCACACACAACTCAGAAATGTCGTCGTGTGAAAAGCACTTGTGAATACTTGTACTACTACATGCAAAAAATACCAACTGCTTTAAATAAAATCAATCATCAGATTCATCTCTTCACCCCAGGGCAGTATGGTTTATTCACTTCTGTAGTGTCTGAAGGTAAGGATTTCTGAACCTGATTCTAAGTGGAATTTTCTTAATATAGAATAAAAATAGCCAATGCCATCATTGGAATCATCACTGACCCAGACAAATGCTGATCACTAAAGCAAAATTTTCATGTAATTTGCTGATAGGTAGTAAACAGTAGCACTTACCACAAACATTTAAATAGCTAATAATGCATACCTTAATTCTCCTCTTACCAGCCAGCTTGTACAAATAAAAGAAACACTAAGAATGATGATTCTCACTGATAATTTTTCCAGTGTTTGTAGGGAAAACAGAAGTAGAACATAAGGCTGTTTTCCCTTTAAACAAAATTGTTTGCACTAAAGTAATGGCTACTACTCATCATTGTACATATCCAAGATTAAAATTATAGTTTTGTGGCTCACTTGCAACTAAGCTTTATGGTATGCTAGCCATGTGGAGCTCGTGATTCTAGGCTAGATTTCTCACAATAGATTAACTGCCTGCCTGTGTATTTCTTGTAATATTTCATTATAAATTGGTTATGCAAAAATCACAAATAATTTACTTACAGAAAATCTAGCAGTTGTCAGGCATCTCAAGTCCTTTTGCATGTTTGATTTCAAGCAGTTATTATAAACCCTGTTTATGTGGATAACGCTGGGACTGAATTTTCGTTCTAGCTATCTGAATATTTCTAAGTTTAAAATACAGACCTGAGTTGGTAAAGAAAATCGCTGACATTTTGTTGTGCATTCTAATCAAAGAGCAAGATCCCTAGCTGGTTAAAGGTACCTTGGTCTACCATCTCCTAGCATCTCAGTATCTTATAAAGAAGAGCTTTTACAGGAAGTTTAACAGTCCTTGAGGTACTTCTCACCAAATAACCTGGGATTTAACTCTTAGGTAAGTCTAAGATTTTGAAAGTATTTGCATTAGTTTCCATTAAAAATCTCTGCAGATGGCTAATTCGGAATGACAACAAAAGGTACTTAATTGAAATAGGATACATTAAATACTCACATTTCACTGACATATTGCACATAGGTGGCCCATTTACATAGCTTTGTAGCTAATAATTTAATGCAGCATTACTAAAAATATGAATACTAGTATTTAAAATAGAAGATATTTTAAATATTCCTTGGGAAAAACTGTATCTTATGGAGTCACTGAAATATTAGACTTCCACTTGTGTATAAGTAAAACTCAAATGTTAACAAACTTTATAAAATTATAAATAAAAAGCCTCACTAGCAAATACTAATCTAGACTTTTAAAAATATATCTGGATCACCTACCTATTAGTCATGCACACGCACAAAAAAATAAAAGCTATGAGTACAGTGTGCATACACTCACAGAGTAAGCAAAAGTATTTAGATTTGCATCTTGGTGGTATTTTATGGAATGATATATAATACTCCAAAAATACTGTCTAACCATCCATAATGTACAGTAGCACTGGGCTCTAAAGAGGCACATTCTTTGTACACTGTTGACAACAGCCCTGAAATCACAAATTTTACAGGGAAAGGTAGGTAAGCATTACACGCACAGACATGAACAAGGAAACAACCAGACAGTATAGTTGACACTGCATAGAAAAAACACAGTCCAGGGCAGCACTGAAACAACGCGAAAATTGAACAAAACTGGTATGCTTGCTTTTAAGATTGTGTGTTTGCTGCTTTTTTTTTTTCTTTTCATTTTTGCTTTAACCCTTGCTTTTAGTCTCAATTATCTAAGTAGCCTGGACTTGTTTTGGTCCTACTGCAACGCCATTACAGTCGAGAATGTACTGTAAACAACCTTGAGGTGGTGGTCGCTGAGGTGGGATTTTGTTTGGCTCTGGCTCCTTTAGTGATCCACTCTGGAAAACACATTTGAAAACAGAAGAGAAAAAAAAATTAGAGTAGCTTAGTTCCGATTTTCCACTAATTTGTCTTTATTTTCATCAGAAATCTCTTTATTAGTTGGGGTTAAACGTATACTTTTAATTAATTCCAGATAACATTTTCTAATTTAGTTGCTGTCTGACATGATATATGAATCTGGACTAATCCAAAGCTGAATTCTTAAAATATTTTTTTCCCTTTGCAGTGCCTTCCCAGATCTTCCCTCCATTTGTGTATGGCCTTTGTCCTTCAGTTCCTAGCACCTTGAATGACTTTTCTGTATCTCATTGCTTCTGCTCTATTTTTTTAGAATAGACTGAATAGAAAATGGACTTCAGATACCTTTATGTAATTTAAGAAATAATTTAATTACATTCACTTTTATCTGGAAGCACAAGCACAGCAGGACTTTCTACTAACAACAGCTTCACTTTGATTTGCTGACTGTAAATGGGAAGGGAGATGGACTACTCTAGGTTAGCTGTTTTGCTAAGCAAAATGAAAGAAGGAAGCAAAAACCACAGACAAATAATAAAAATAATTGAAATTATTTCATGCTACTCCATCTGACATGTTATTAGAAACACATGTAATACTTAACTTTTCAAAACAGGAGATTTATTTTGCTGTATCCTTTTCAAATGTATACTTTTTGAGAGGAAAAGATGGGCCTTAACCAAAACCTTGGAGCAGAACACCCTCTGGGAACATTAGTATTTGAATCCAAACTTTGTGTTAGGCCATCTCTAATATTTTAAAAAGTGAAATATGTTAAATTATTGGACATAATAGCTTTGGGTTTTTCTACAGATTCAGAAATTAAATTGCCATCTGTCAAGAGGGAAAAATCCCAGAATATATTAAACAGTAAATGTAAAATTAATTAAATATGTTTCCTGCAAGCTGTTTTTTTTCTGATAGATTTGTATTTGATCTTAGAACTATAGAAATAAATCTTACGCATAGTGATGTAAATTCCTGCACAGCAATCTAAAAGTTACACTTTTTAAATGTTACAAAACAACAACACTCTATTGTATGCAGCTGTTGTAAACTGTTTTAGCCACATAAATAAAAGGACAAAGTACAGGCCCCAAACTCTAATTATTCAGAGTTACCAACCTTCAGAAGACCAAATGAGGAGTAAAAATGATGCACACAAAGTGAATGAGGCAAAATCTGATCCTTATATTAACTGAGCCAGTTATATAGCTCTCACTAAGCATCATTGTAAGGATGAGGATATGTAGAAGAGAAGAGAATTCTATAGGTGAAGACACAGCCACCAGGAAATGCTAAGGTGCTTTAGTGTGGGTTAAAGCCTTCTGTTTTGTTTCTCTTCTTCCTCTAATTTTCAGAACCAAATGTAGAAGTTGACATTCTATCCTATGTATGTTTTGGTAACATTAAGTATTTGTGGTATTGACTCTGTATAACACCTTGGAGCTCACTGAAGCAATAAGTGTTGACACCAGCAACTCCTCGGATCCTGGGGAAAATTAGCCCCAAGTGGAAATCTAGAAATGTTGCCCCAGAGGAGCGAACGGCTTTCATATTCCAGTACCGTCATTCTGATGCACTGGCACCTTACTCTGTATGCCCTTAGGGCACTGGGGTGCTCTGTATTACTTCGAGAGCCTGTGTCTCCTTTGGTGGTGGTGTGGGACACATGGAGCATGCCCTTAAAGGGAAACTGTAAATACTTGGGTTTGAAGACCTCCAAGAGTTTCTTTCTGGAGGACCAAACAGACCATGTGACTTTTGTTAGAAAGCATACTTAATATTTTATATGCAACAGTACTACAATTACCATGTGGTAGACTTCCTAGCCTTACAAAGGGCCACAAACCAACTTGCGCAGATCTCTGCATGGAGGAGTATGACCAGGGGGGATATGAGTGTTGCTATTTATCAACTGAAACAAAAGTAAAAGATTATGTAGGTAAAACTCATCACAGACTGGCAGTTTAAATTCACATCTACTTTAACGTTAAAACATCTGTCTCTGTCTCCTTCGTGCCTTGAGGCTGAAGCAAATCTGCCATTTGTTGCTGCACTGAAATGGTCTTGGGCTTTATCACACATCACCAAGCTGACTTGACATGACAACATCAGTACTTATGCAATCTGCATATCTCTCCATCTCAGAAAGAAATTATTTTATCCTAAATTAAGCTTTCCATAAACCTTACAGAAGCTTGTTAATCCTTACCTCAACTGTTCTGAAAGCTTAGAGCCTTTGTACACATTCTGTTGAAGAAATATTTCCCCATCTTTAGTCACTGACTGCAGCTGTCCTGATTTTACCACCCACACATCCTTTTTTTTTCACCACATATCACCTGGTGCTTCCAGGAACCTCACCCACACTCCAGGCCAATCACATGGGTATATTACTTTTGCTAATTAGCCAACCCACCCAGGCTGACCCAAAAAGACTAATTAGCATTACATTCCTAACTGAGAAATCTTACTCATGGTTTTTCAATGGTCTGTAGTAATCCAGTCCTTTTTAAGAGTCAGTCTTTCAGACAGTCAGAAACCTTGATACTTGATATTGAAGACAGGCTTTGAACCACTCTTGTTTGCTGTCCTAAGCCAAGGCCTTTAATAAAATCCAGGCTTCTGCTAAAACACTGGTTGTTGGCAAATTAACTGCAGACTGTTACTTCTCACCTCTCCCGGGTGGTGTGCCAATGTAATTGTAAGAACTGCTAACTCCTTATAGGCAACACAATCTCTCTGAACAGAGATGCTGGACTAGACCTGTCCTGCAGATGTATTCACTTCTCTTTTTTTTCCGCTTTCCTTTGTTGCGCAGCCTAGAAGCTCACCCTCCTACCACTTTTCTTTTAGTACAAACATGTTTTCCAGCACTGCAGTTCTGAGCTACAAACCTGTATAGTGCTTAGTTCAAACACTGCAGGAATCACATATTAGAATGCAGCGTGTATCATGGAAAATGACCCTGAACGGATTCTCATTTAGGTGCTCAGGGCTAAAGTGCAAAATTAGTAGTACAGAAGCTATAAATGACAGTGTTTAGTATGGTTTAGGATTACCTAAGTGAGGTGTGGTAACTGCTGTCATGAGAAATCCTTTTGGTTTTCATTTTATGGAGCACAACTTTCATATCACATCCAAATTCCCCAAAGAGAAGAAATTGCTGATGTTGACAGTAACATTACACAGAACTGCTTACAGAATCTCTCCTGTTCAAAGGGGATTTACTGTTTATATAATTATTCTAGAAAAATACAACTTCACTTGTGGAAACCCCTGAGCCACGCAAATGCTGCAAGTACACTACAGTGATTTCTCAACTCTGGGCATAACAATTGATGCTTTAGTCTTTAAGAATATTAGTTAATTTTAGTCAGAACAGAAAACCCACTACTTGTCTAGAAGACAGATGTCTTTAGATGTTCCTTCCCATACTTACCTGAAACAGAATTTTAGGGATAGAACTGGAGGAAAGAACTTAGTTCTTCAAAACATGTTGTATTAGAATTTGATCAGTGGTATTACTTCTTCTTCTACCTTGTGTATTTATATAAATGCAGGCTTTTCATATATACTTGAATTTTGAAGAGTCTGAAGAATGTTGAAATGGGTGGGAGCAAAAGCAGCAACTTGGCAGAGAAATAGCCCTTGGGCAAAAGAGATGCTAAACTGAGTCCCAGCAAAAATTGATTTTGGTTTGGCTGAGTTTGAAGATTTTGTGAACTATAGTTGGAGCATGTATAGTTGTTTTTGGGTTTTGTCTGGTTTTCTTTGTAATGCAATGACAGAAGCTTTTCATAGGTATTTCAGTATTTGAAGGGAAAGCCATATTTTTCAGGTCAAGAAGTAGAAGGATCAACTGAGAATTGCTAAAATATGAGCTGAGTTATATCCCATAAAGGAAAAAGAAATCGTTAAGTAACAGGAGAACCAAGGAAAACTCTGATTGCTAAGGAGAGTAGTAATTTAGGTAATTTAAGTAGGGTGTAAGTAGCAAATGAATGTTTAAAAGGTCAAGAATTACGATAAACATGGGAGCAAGGCCAAGACGGCAGGTGGGATGAAAGCTAAAAATAAGATAGAGGTAAAAATCAAAGACCTTTCTGGGCTTATATCGGTCAGATCAGATATTCTTCATCTCAGAAATCAAACCCAGCTGACTCACAAAATACAGAATTCCATACCAGATAACTCTAACAATTGGCAATGTACAAGTTACACTGGAGAAGGTTAACCATTAATACTACAGGAATTGCATTGTGGGTAAGGAAGTGGCTACCGGGCAGTTATTGAAGAAAAACTAAAGGGAAGGATATAACTGGAATGTGGAATTCTAGTAGAATTTTCATTAATTACATTGGCACAAAAAAGTAGCTGTGTGCTACTAAAACCTGTAGATGATACAGAGCAGGAGAACTATCGGGCCAAAATCTCCAAAAGAAAGTATGAAACTGATGGGTGGAGTTTAAAAACAAAATTATTTTTTAAAAAAAAGAAACTGAAGTGCAATGTCCAAAATAATGTACTTATGGACTAGTAACATGCATCTGCCAGAAACAGAGTTCACAAGCTGAAATCCAATGGGAAGGATTTGTGCAGTGAAAAACCCCAAAATCTTAACACACATTCAGTGAAGTATTTCCTGTAGGTGTTGGGCAAGATGCTGGGTACTATTTACACCACCCCTGCTCAAGAAAGAATGGAATCTGATCAGTTGTATAAAAATGCTATTAAACTGACTGGGCAGATAGGAGAGTCGATACCTACAGCATTTGGAAGAACATGTCTTGTTTAGTTTAGCAAAATGAAGGCTAGAATGCAGCACAGTTGTTTTCTAAGAAGAAATGGGTATAAACTGAATAAAACTGCACTGGAAATAAGCACGTATTGTAGAATTTAGCAAAGCAGTGAGATCTTGAAGTGGCTTTCTGATATGAAGCATTCAAAAATAAGAAACTCCTTAGCACCCTGTTGCTTACTACAGTATGCATTTAAGGTTCAGTGAGTATGGCAGGGGTACTTACCAGCTGCTGGTTCAGACCTTGCCCTATTTTGGTTGAATCTGGCACAGGGGATGAATCTGCCTCACTGTCAATGATGCTGAACAGGATGACAAATGTTTTGCTACTTATTGTATTATATATTCCCTGCCACCTCCACTTTGTCTAGTGCAAAGGGGGCAGCTAAAGGAGAGCTGGCTCCTGCTTTTTACTATTTTTTCGAGTACTGGTGTTCGGTCTTGCCCTTTTCACTGAGGAAATCTGTATGGAAAAGATACTCTCAGCAAAAATTGATGTCAGCCTAGAGTTTCTTCATATTATTGTGATAAAGAATTTAGAAATTTAGAGCAGCTTTTGTTATTGCTCAACCAACTTTCCAAACTACCCATGAAAAGCCCGTTAAGATCTTCCTCTGAATGGGAAGGGAAACTATTGCTAAGAGCAGAAAACAAGCTATACATTGTAATTTTTACTTGGAATACTATTTACAAAATACACTGGAAAAGGGTTGTGTTTTTTTAAACATCAAAAAGTATTCCAAATTAGATTTTATAGACTAAGTGTTTTCCATTGCCAGATAACTAATTACTTCCAAGAGAACAGTTTCCTTCTGGAATATTTGTACACAGTCTTAAAAACAAGTACCCTGGTATGGACTCACTGCTATTAAAAGGCACACCACAGTATTTTCCCTGAGACACTGAAACAGGAGACCTCTCATTGTCCATTCCAGCCCTATTTTCTACTATTCTCCTGAACAAAAATAATCACCACCACCACCAAAGAGATGAGGTTTCTAGAGAAAAAATAGGATGTTGACTTATTAGGGAAAAAGAATTTAAGTAGCATTGCTTGTTGAAGCTAGATGGTCTCCTTTCAGAGTCTGTCCATAATTCTAGCAGACAAGGACAGAGTCTTATTTTATGGCAGCTCTTGCTTAAAGAAGCCAGATTTCAACTTCTGTTTTTGCAGAGAGAACATTAAAAGCATGCAGTTGCTCAGCAGCTTTCAGGCAGTTCTTTCTGGCAAAAAAATTGCTCCCCATAGACTAGGAAAGAATGTGGGCTTATGTGATAGGAGAGAGCTCCCCCTGTGTGCTAAAGCAGCTGAGATTAACATGTGCTTATACACGTTTGTAACAGAGAAAGAGATCTCTTAAGATTGATGGATGGGCAAGGAAAAGTGGTACAACAGATCTAGAAGACCATCCAGTTACTGGATGTCCTTACCCCTTTCTCAGTATACAGATACCTCTATATACATAGAGGATAAGGTACCACTTAGGGCTTGATAGTGTCAAAATCCTGTGCTGTTGTTTGAAGTTGTATGGAAGGTTTTGATTCTTGAACCCAGGAACTTTGACCATGGTTGATGCTACGCTCTATCTACTTCTCCAGGCTTAAAAAAAAAAAAACACAACAAAAAAAAGCAGGTTTTTGTTGGGTTTGTGTTTTTTGAAATATGGGAAGGCAAGTGATTCTTGCATGAACAGGAAGAGTTTAAGATCTGAGAACTTCATCTTGAGCCACAAAGATCCATCATTACCAGATCCATTCAGAATTGAAGTTCATGCTTTGAAACAAGAGAGTCTGGAAAAAAGATGGTGGAGCTAACTCAAGTCCAATCTTATAACCCACATTTTGTCTTAATATTATTGCATTGGTGTTACAGAACAGTGGAGTGGAAGGAGGCACGGAAAAGAAATAGTGCACTGGATGAAACACTTGAGCTTTCCACCAAACAACAGTGTACTTCAGAACTCTAGTATATGATGTGAGTGTCAGACCTCCCCATCAATGGTTGTATGTATTTCTCTTCTTGCTTCTTCTGGTGCAGCACAAGTACACAGCCACACAGAGGAGGTATTGGTGGTTGGTCTGAACTCTGACCAGCTTCCTGAGTCTCTCACAGGAGTTGAGAGATACTGGAGAACGACATATAAGCAGCTGAAGACAAGCTTGCCCTAGGGGGTGCTAGCCAGATGGAGCATGGAGCCACCACCACATTACTGTCTGAGATGGCTTTGGAAGTTGCTTCTTTTTTACTATGGACAAATCAAGAGTATTTGAAAATGAGCTGCTCTGTTTTGGTTTTTCCATAATTTCTCTTGGTGCTTAGCCTACTTTAAAAATTTTAATGCATATTTAGCACATGGTCCTTATTCAAAGTAAACTGCTGCAGTGACTGCTGAGGAGAGGGGCACAATCCTTGCAAATTAAACATGGAGTAAAGCCAAACAGCTTTGCTGTACAGGTTATGATTTAGAGATCAGAGAAATCAAATAAAAAAGTCAAGTGGAGACAGAGAATGATAACAAAAAGAAGTAGAGGGGAAACACCCACCACAGTGGGAAAAGGAAAAAAGACCAAGGAAAAGCCTCCAAAAAAAAGATATTTCTATTAAGTTCAGCTTAAATAAACAAATCAGAGAGTAAAAATAGATGAAAAATAAAATAAATTTAAAAATCAAAAGGATGTTAGATGATATTAATTATAGCACTAAGACAAAACAGAGCTCTAACTTGGAGTCTCCTTTTCTATTTCTGTATGTGGCAGCTATCGCCTGTTCTATAGCGATAGGATTACTGTTTTCCTTGGTTTAATTTTGAAAGGGCTGGGGTTTGCTCTATAATGGAATGAGGACATTTTTTGAAGTCTCCTCCAAAATGCTCGTTAGGACAAAAATTCTATTTCTCACAGAAGCCTACTAAGAACATACGGGCTACTCTTTCTCTTACCAAGCTTTGCTCAGCTTGTCTGCAGGGATCATGCATTTTTCCAGGTATGCTGCTGGTGGAAAGCACTCAATATAGAGTATTTGGGCGAAAAAAAACCAAAACAATCAGGCCACATGCTGAAAGCTTTTCTTTCATTCGGACAAATTTCTGCTGATGTCAGTAGAACTTTGAACCAAATAATCCTAAATCTTTAATATATGCCCCTTGGTATTCTTTCTTACAGTCTAAATGTCATCAGAGCCCTTGAAAAAGGGCACTGTAAAAGTACCATTGTTTAGTTCGTGGCACGTTATTTCAAAATAAGCTAAGGAAGATAAGTGCTTACTAGTGTTTTGATTTAGTCATCCTCATTTAATAGATACATTCACAGCTAACAACCATTATCATTAACAACCAAAACGTTTATCACTAGCAAAAATCCAGCAAGCTATTTACCTGTTACTTCTGCTCACCCTTGGGACTAAATAAGCAACAGAATTAAGCAATACATATGTACCTCCCTTAGTCATTACTCCATCTACTATTACAGCATCTTGATAAGCATTTTAAAATAGGTTATCTTAACTTGCATGATCAATTTGTTAGTAAAATCTTTACTAAACATTTATATGTTGTGTCCCACTGTTTTTTAATTACTGTCAATTAAAAATCTTAGGACTTATTTTCCTGCATGAACTTTGTTTTTAATACACTACTCTTTACTCAGAGGGTGGTGAGACACTGGAACAGGCTGCCCAGGGAGGTTGTGGATGCTCCATCCCTGGAGGTGTTGAAGGCCAGGTTGGATGAGGTCCTGGGTGGCCTGGCCTAGTGGGAGGTGTCCCTGCCATGGCGGGGAGGTTGGAACTAGATGATCTTGGAAGGTGTTTTCCAACCGAAACCATTCTATGATTCTATGATATTACAATACCTGAATGCCAAGCTCCAATGCTTACAATAAATCAAGCTCTGTGTAATGAAATAATGACTGTTTTAAATATACAGACATCCTTCATCCTGCCATTAAAGTCTGAGTTTCTGCCTCAGTTGTGATCTCTGCCACTTACATGAAGAACATAGAATCTACTCTGAATAAGTGTGTTATCCAAAGATGGACAAAAAACACTTGCTGTAGTAAAGTGTATCCTATCATTTCATACTGATAATAAACAAACTTGACTATTGTAAATTTAGCTGGAATGTGGCCTTTCACCAAGATGTGGTGAGCTCAGGGTCCATACATGTTTGTTTTCTTCTGCTTTTCTTAATTCCACACATTTACATTAGGATCTAAAAGGGTAATAGCTGTTTTTCTTATATTTTCACAAACATAAAGTAATTAAAAAGTTAAAAACCCCTTTGATTAAAATAAGTATCTCCTCTTCCAAATACACACAGATAAACATTGTATATATATATAAAATATATACACACTTATGTATACATACACATTAAGGCAGCACATTAAAATATATTCCATATAGATGAAATAGATACATTACAATAGCATTATGAGAAATTTCCAAATAGGGAGCATTTCATATCTGTAAAACGCATAACCAATTACTTGTTTAATGTGGCACATCTTCTGTAATATGATGTAATCCTAAATAATACTCTCAAAATCAGTTCTCCTTCAAGAGAAGAAGCCACAAGATGTCGCTAGGATTCAAATAACCAGAGCTCCCTGCAGTATGAGAAACCAATACCATCACTATCTCATATACCATTTTAATACGACAGTTTTAAGAATGGCTTTTGACTTCTTTCACCTTTGAAAGCTATTATGTTTTGTAATCTTTGACATATATATGCTCCAGCAATATTTTTCATTGTTCCTTAGGTGTTTCGATGACCATGTTTTAGATTCTCTGCCAATATTTTTAGGAAGTCCTCTTGCTGCTGCCTGACTAGTTTTCCTTTAAGTCACAACAATAACTCATTAAACATTTTAATATGAAAAGTAACTTGCTTACTTGGGAACTTTTAGTCAGATGGAGACAGTGTAAATGCTAAAGAATTACTATTAGGTTTTGTTTGTAGTCATTGATGGCTGTCAAAGTGCCTATAAACTTCCTGAGATAAACAATGAATAGAAAAAACGTTATTGATTGCTAAAATAGACTACAGAAGATGCTCAATTAGTACCTACACTGACATACTACTTGCTTATTTTATATAGAGTAACATGATGTTATTCTTGTTTCCAAGAGTTTGGAAAGGTAAACAATTAAAGAGGCACATAGTAAAATCCAGGCCAGACTTTTTCCAGGGTCTCTGTGCTCCCTTGGCCTGAGCAGAAAGTCAGGCCAGTCTCTTGTGTATATGTAGGATCTGGGCTTCCATCAGATGTTATGCCACAAATCTGGGTACATAGGCTTTACAGTGATATGATGCCATAGCTGTCATTTATCCCTTATTTAAATGTGTTCTTAAGAAAAAGAAATACCATACGTATAGGTTTAGAAGTCATTAGATCATTTAGCAACCTTCTTAAGGCAAGCTGTTCCTAAATTACTCCTGCTGTCTGTTAGTACAGATCTAATTACACCAGGGAGTGACTTTCTTTGCACTGGATCAGCAGGATTCTCAGATACTAACAATGAAACCCTGTATTTACCCTCACTCATGCAGAATGACTTAGTGTGTTCTTTCCATTTGTTTATTTGTTAGGCAGTCCTTCCTTCCAGACATAAGGAAGAAAAATACATTCCTGCAAGTAAGTGCCAAGGGACTGTGACAGAAAGAAAACTCTTGGTGGTGATGTTGATTAGTTGTATGACCATGGCCTGGCCAATGCCGTAGATTTAGTGTTAGGGGTCTGAAGGATGATACAAAGCTGACCTACACGTCATGGTGCTGTTCCTCTTCCCCTAACCGATGGTTGTGCTTCAGGAGAACTTCTATGAGAGTATGCAAAGCAGAAAGTCATGTAGAGATAAGGTCCTCACCTCATATTTAGTGCAGAGAAGTTTACTTCTTCTAAGAAGCAGACTAATACTGAATTCTAGATTCCCTTATAACTCCATGATGGGATCCTTCCCAATTAAGTGTGTTCTCCTTCAGTGAAGATCAAATCAAGTAACTGTATTATCTGCTCACCATAAAAGTGATCTGAAACAAACTGCTGCTCATCATAAGTAGTTTGCTTTAAAACAAAAAAAAATCCAATAGATGGAACAGATGGAACTGTGACTACTCTTATGGAAGCCCAAGAATAGGTAATTTGGTAGCAGTTTGCTCTTCTCTCTGGAGGTAATACTTTCTGCTATTTACACCATGTTCCCATTTGGTTCAATTTTCTCTCTGAATATAGGAAAATTAAACTGCAGAAAACTGCTTGGCTCTAACCAAATCATATAAGGGATCAGGGAATGAAGGAGTAAGATAAAGAGAAAAACAGAAGAAATGGAAAAATCAAACCAGATCTCTAAAAAGCTGCAGATAGCTGAGTAAGGGCTCCCTGACTTCCATCTATGCTGAACTTAACGTAATTGCACTGAACTTCCCTTTGGTGAAGAGTGAAAATGGTATTAAAACATTTTAGAAAATAGTGTTAAGCAATTGAACACTTCAGGTTCTGCTATTCTAGTCTCAAAATAATTAAAGTACTGTCCTCTTCACTTCTGCATTATTTATTGGCTTATTACTGGTGTGCTACTCCTTTCTGTTAAATCGAACCAATCTGCTGCACAAATTTCTTCCATCCATTAAGGATAATAAATTTCTTGTTCTTTTGTGGATAATGATTTTAACAATGCTGGACTGAAAGAACATTTTCCTAACATGATTTTCCTTAGCTTCAACAGCTAACATGACTGTAAACATTTGTGGTTTACTCATGAGCAGTACATTTGCATTATATTCATAATAATTCTACATAGTATAATATTCTACATAGAATTTAGTTGATCACAACTCATATCATGACGTGATATGCAGCTCTGAAGAGATGTTTTACTATTACTGCTTTATATACAAATGCTGCTACAGAAACAAGCATAAATCAACTTGCACTGGGCACCTGCAGAGTTTTGCAAATCCAGACAACAGAAGTTTTGGCAGTGATCTTTCCTATCAACAGATGGGGACAGAGGTAAATGATTCCACTGGCTAGAATGCTTCACTAGGTAGTTAAACCTACTGGTTTGTGTATTCAAAGAGGTTACAAAACGTGAAAATTCATGAAATTTTCATTGTTTTATAGTCTGCAAGTAAAGAAGGTTTGTCTCGTGGAAAATGTCTATTGAAATCATACTCCTAGATAAAGTTCTATTATATATTTTTGTCATGGTTGTGGGTCAAACAAGTTGCCATGTTTTTAAATTAAATAGAAACAATTTCATTTTTTGAAAGAGTTATATCAGATAGAACATCTTTGAGTTCAGGGGCTCTTGCTTTTCTTTGTAGTTGGAAGACTCGTAAAGTATCTGGTAAGAGCAAAACTCGTAAGCTTTGAATCCTGTAATCAAGGATACTTTTTATTCCAATACAGCTTTGCAGTAAACTCTAGCCTGGGACCACAAGAGAAAAGCATGAGACCCAGTTTGTTGGCTGCAGCTAGAGCCAGGTGGTGTGAGGAGCAAAATACAGAGCTCCAAACTGTAGCTTTTCTCTGTCACAGATTCTCCAACATTCTGTGTACCAGTAGAACTTGTTATAGAGCTTGTGCGTTTATAGATAAATAAATACATATGTAATATACAAAATATATATTTAAAACATCTCAACATATCTGATACCTCAGATGATAGATTTAATGGGTTTAAAAATCACAGCTTCTTCAGCTCTGAAGTTTCAACGTAAGCAAGACATTTGTCTGAGGTCCCTGCCTTTGGAATTTGCTCCTTCTGGCACTCTGACAGATGGAACTTTCAAGGCCAATGATTTCCATCAAGATTTGGCTCCATAGCTCTAAACAAAGACTTATTTTCCTAATGATTGATTTGTTTTCTGATGGATAGTTAATTGGAATAGTACTGACCACTTTGGGCATTTATAAATGGAAGCATTCTTTTACCTACGATACACCTCATGCCACGGCAGATTATAAAGAAGTTTTAAAAACCCTCACAGATAATAAGGGAATTCAAAACATGGCACATCTATAGCTGTACTACTGACTGTAAACTGTTCATTTGAAAGCAGAAGTAGCAAACCACACAAATTACTCTTTGATATTTATATGGCTTTGGTTTGTAAGAACACACATACATATGCACATAGTTGATTTGGGATAAATTACTGACTTTGCACTTTTTGTGACCTGTAGAAATATGCAGTATCCCCCTGCCCTGCAAATAAATGGATGATATTTATCAAGAATAGGAAATAATTTCTTAGATTAGAAAAGGAAAAGACTGTTCAAGATGAAAGGGACCGCTTGTTTTAACAGATTGATTTTATTCTTAGCTAAAAATTAACTACACATGAGGCTATATCTGTTTTAAATACTACAGACCTGTTCCATGATTTTTCCTTAAAGCTGGGAAGATTAATGCGTATTTGCAAATAGTATCTTCTGTAGAAATTCAGATCCCCATTGTCTGTCCTAAACTGGTGGGTAATATAACACGGCAAATCTTAAGGAAGCAGAGTCTGATTAATTGAGAGGAAACTAATAAATATTACAAATAATCTGAAGGGATATGTCTGGTTTGGGTCAACTGCAATCCATAAATTAAGGGTAGGATAAGGAAAAGAAGATTAATGTTGAATAACATCCTGCAGCCATTAGCAAAGGCTGAATTCTTCAGTAACCTAAACTAAGTAGAAATCTAACAGTTCAGCAGCTAGCCAGCAAATACTATCTTTGGATTCATCTACAACTCTTTTGTTTAAGAGAAAAAAACCTTTTCATGGACATGATGAGTGACAGCAATGACTGAGGAATTTAGGAACTTTCTTAAAATGCTCCTGGTGTCCTATTTTCATTCTGGACTTAGGTAAGCAGTTTGTCTTTGGAAATGAATATAAACTTTATTTACATACAGCAGATAACCAGTTTCTTCAGATGATGACAGTAGCCATAAGCATTCCTCCTCTTTTGTCTTCTTTAAAATCTAGGGAAACATGCCTGCCCAAGACCTTACATTTTTTCCCCCAAATGGGAACTATCAGATGCTCTAAAAGACTGTAAATCTATTAACATTGTAATAATGTCTGTTACTATTTTAAACTTCAATTTATGTTGACTTGTATGCTCTGGGCAGCTCTAAATTTGACTCTGCTTCAGATATGACTAATTTATTAGTCTTAAAAGACACTGTATTTTGGCATAAGGTGAATTATTTTCTTTTCCCTGTCCTTGTCTTTCTTTTTCAGTGTCCTTTACAATGGACTTGAGTCATGATGGATGGAAACTTCTCCATTGTATGTGGTTCTGTGGTTGAAACAATTTTGTGCTTAGTTTCAAGTGGCTATAATATAAATAGAAGCCACACCACTTTTTTATGTGGGATGGTGTATTTTTATAACTTAAAGCATGACGATATATTTGAAGACTAGTCTGTCTGAGGTATGCCACAAAATTGTTTTCAAATTGTTTACCTGCAGTGGAGCCTACTGGGAGTAAAAATAGATTCTTGATTTAGGCTTGGTAATTCATGTATTACAGTTTGGGTTATTCTGTTGCTTAAATGATCACCATAGAGCCGGGCTGGCGCAGAGCAGCAATACAGTTCTTAATAGTTTATGTCAGAATGTATTGTCATGGTTGATTCCTTCAGTGTATTAAAAGAAGTACATGAAAGTTGTAGCTGATCATGTTGCTCTTGATCAGACCTGCTGCCTAGCTATGAAGATATAAAAGGTGCTATTTAGCATTTATATAGCACTTTTCACAAAATCGTAAAATGGTTTGGCTTAGAAAAGACCTTTAGGTCAAGACTAGATCATGTAATCTGACCCCTCCTGCCATGGGCAGAGATATCTTTCACTAGACCAGGTTGCTCAAAACCCCATCCAACCTGAGCTCGAACACTTCCAGTAATAGGGCACCCATAACTTCTCTGTGCAACTTGTTCTAGTGTCTTACCAACATCATTGTGAAGAGTCCTCTCTGTAGGTCTACTCTCAATCAATTAATCACCCAGTTTGTACTGATAGTAGGGGACTTCTGTGATCCAAGTGCAGGACCCTGCCATCCGGGTCCCTCTGGATGTATCCCTTCCCTTTAGGGTATTGACTGCACCACTCAGCAGTGCCACCTGCAAACTCACTGAGGGTGCACTGAATCCCCCCATGTCACTGATGAAGATATTAAACAGTATTGATCTTAGTACAGACCACTGAGGGACACCACTCATTACTGGTTTCCGTTTGAACACTGAGCTGTTGACCATAACTATGGACATGGCCATCTGACCAATTCCTTATCCATCTAATAGTTCACCCATCAAATCAATACCTCTCCAACTTAGAGGCAAAGCTTTTACATTCTTAGAGCTTTTTACAAAAATCCCACACTCTCAGAAGTTATTTAAAAGATCAATAAAACAAACTTCATATTTTGTAAGCATGGAAATGGAAACACAAAAATGAGTTTTGAAGGCTGAAAGCCAGCTGGTAGCAAGGCCAGGGGCAGAATTCTGCATCTTCACACTTTAACTATCAGGCCATGTATGATAAAATAGCGAAATACATCTATTTGCAACTTTTGTCACAAGTTTTGTAGTATGCTAAACATATTTCCGGAGCTTTCTAGATTTGAAAGGTATTTTTGTGAATTGCAGCACATAAAAAAAGATTATAATGTCATTAATTTCTCACAAGAAGAACAAGAACTATTGTCTTAGTATTCTTTCTGATGTCATCAGGGCAAAGATTGTCTGTGACAGTGCTTCTTATTATTTTAATGATATTTTATACAGATGTAATTGAAAGGAAACAATATAAACCCTGGCAATTCACTGAATCCACAGTTATCAGTTTATTGGTAGAACCACACAAACACTTTCACTTCTCGATTATATCTGGATATAATCTCATTGAAATATGAAAAACCTATAGAACATGTTGATAAGTTCTTGTTTCCTTGTGGTTTAGGTTATTGTGGTGGGTTTACTCTGGCTGGATGCCCGGTGCCCACCCCTAGTCCCTCTATCACTCCCCTCCGCCCCCCACCAAAACCTCCGTCAGCAAGGCAAGCGGGGAGAGAGTAAGATGGAAAAGGAAAACCCGTGGGTTATGATAAGAAGCAGTTTAATAAACAGCAGAGAAAGCAAGGTCGCGCGCGCGCAAACCAAAAGCACCCAAGCCGTTACTCTCTACTTCCCATCCGCAGGCGGTGTCGGGCCTGTCCCGGGAAGCAGGGCTCCAGAACGTGTACCGGTTGCTCGGAGGACAAATGTCTTCCCAGAATCCCCCCATCCTCCTCCCTTTATAGTTGAGTTGACGTCATATGGTATGGAATATCCTATTGGTCAGCTCAGGTTGGCTGTCCGGGTTGTATCCCCTCCCAAATCTTGCCCCCCCCACACACCCTGTACCTTTGGTGCTGTGTGGGAGTCATAACAAGGGTGTGTGTTATCAACACCTTCTGGCTTCCAGTACTGCAGCATGAAGGCTGTATGGGGAAAATCAGCTCAGACAGACCCACTACAGTTATGTCTGCATAGTTTTCCAGCCAAATTATTTGCAGGAAATGTTGACCTTAAGATTATTGAATAAGATTCTCTATTCTACAAACAGGTTTCCTACCTGTGGCTGCTGAGTGGCAGTGGGTCTCTGAGGAGATGGTATAGGAGTTTTGGACAACATTCGGTTCATTTTGCCTATGACTAGCTCAGTTATATGTTGTCTGTCTTCAGTCTGATGCTCACCGATCAGAGGCATCGCACAGTCCATGACCTGTAAAATAAAACTGTACATCAGCTATTGATATAGCACCAAAGTAGACTTATTCCACATCCATGTAGAATGCTAAGTCATCTCTTTACTTGTTTTTAACAAAATCTGTAGAAATGGGGTATGTTTTCTCAGAAAAACAAAGCTTGGATGCAGGACATAGGTCAGCAGAACAAGAGAACAGCAACTTCACAAGGTCATCCATTCCCAGTCTTCAAGCAACACATAGGTTCAGTGTGACGCTCTGGGGAACATGACCTCTGTGGGACGCACAGAGCAGATACAATAAATGAGATTTCTCAGGATATTCCCCAGTGTGTCAAAAATCTGAAGTAACTGCACTTCTCTCTAAGCAACACTTCTGAAGGTTATTCTCCTTTATGTGTTTTTGTGGCTCATACCATGTCCATCAGTTGAATTAAAACAGGGAAATATAAACTCAAACTTCAGCTTCCTAGCTATCGGCTGGGACTTCTGCTAGGGAAAGCTGGATTCTTATTGATGAAAGAAGAATTTTAAATAAGACCTTGTTATTATTCACATCCTTTTTTGAAAAGTAGTGTGGCTGCAGGGCAGCTGATGCAAAAAAGCAGTCAGAATTTCTACAAAGAAAGCAGGATATTAGAGAGGCAAATAAAAATGTACATATTTCCATTCTAAATGTGGCAGGTTAATGGTGTTCAGCAATTATTTCATACAGCTATTCAGATTAATAAAACTAATACTGGATTCAGTAACTTCAGTGTGTTCTAAGCAATTGTTATTTGGACAGAATATTTGTTATTTCTACTTTGGCACATCAGTGCTTGCTTCAGAAGAAATAAAAGAGTAACATAATAACCCTAACTATTCTTCACAATGGCACTGTACATTCTTATTTCAACAACAAAAGAATTTAATTCACTTTTGAGAGCCTGCAATCCTTTTTCAAAGAGTTTGAAATTGAAATTTCACTTCAAATATTAAGGCTATTCAGAAACAGGTGAAGGGATGTCACCTGCAGCCCTGCATTCAGGTGTTTCTCACAGGTAGGGATCACAAGCAACTGCAATACAAAGAATAGTGTTAATAATTAATAGCAAGCTGTCCAGGATAAAGCAGTTAGACTCCACTAGCAGTAATATACTGTATGGATGTCATTATATCTGATCCACTTGGAGTATTTGTACAAACTGAGTTGTGTCCCTCTAACTTTCAGTCTGTGACAAGCTGTTCAGCTGCCAAATCTCACACAGGATTTCTCACACCTGTAGGCAAATCCCTCAGTAGACACAATAATAAGCTGTGCTGGTAAGAGGGAAGGCGGTGGTAGGTGAAGAAGGAAACAATCATTAGTAAGGGATCCTCATGGGTTTTACACAACTGCAGAAGGATCAGTGAGTTTTATGGGAGTGTTTTAGTACTTCCAACAATGCATCTTCCTCTATCTCTCTGGCTTCTGAGGTTCCTTCTCTGCTGCAGGTAAATGGAACAAGACTGAAAAGAGTGCTGGAGGACTCTTGCTGCCACAGGTGACTGTAAGTGCTAGTGGCCAGAGTGACACCTTAAACATCCCTCACTCTTCCCAAAACTCTAGCAAAAGGACTAGAACAAAGGCTCTGCTCTCAGGAGTCAGGGCTATTTTGGCTAGAGAGGTTCATTCCCATCTCTTCAGGTGGGCATTCTGCTGTAGGTTGTTGTCTTGAGCTATTTTTGTTAGTTACCCAGCTTGTGTAGTTGAAGGAAGATATTGAAATTTTGTGATAAGACCTGCAGTTATTTACAATGTGGAATAATTTTGTTACCTGTAGGTGTGACACAGGGATTAGACAGAAGAGGGTGAATCTAGTGCATCTGCATTGTATGGATCCCTCCTGAGGTGGAAGGGATATAGTGGGGACAACAAAACTCTTCTCAATCCTTCAACCTACACTGAACACTTCATCTCCTTTATAAAAAAAAGCACAGTTTTACGTTCCTTCTTTTAGATAGTCAAGCGCTTCTAGGAATTAAACCCACAAACTGAATATTTAAAGAGACATTTGGATTTAAAAGAACTTGCAAGTTCAATACAACATTGGAATGTAATCTTTCAGCTTGCACAGTAGTTGAGAATGAGCCGCATTGTAACTAATACTACCTAAGCTTGAGGGCTTTCAAAATACGGTAAATGCTATAGAAATTTGTACTGATGTTGACAAAGACTACTTTGTTCTAATAATGATTAGTTTGAATCCCCAAAGCAGTTACATTATTCTTATATTTGTTCATATACAAGAGACACTGGCATTGTGTATTTGCAATCAAAATGCTAGCAACATTTCCTCTGGGACTTTCAGATCCAGTATGTCTCCTCTAAGCTTCCTCACAGCTAAAAGGCTTTAAAATAACCCTCATGTAAACAATGAAATAATAATTGAATTTCAGAGCAAATGTTCCCTAAGAAATTAAATAATGTTTTTCCACTCATGGGCCACATCAACAGTACTGAAGAAATGCTTAATAATTGCACAGAAAGCTTCTCTAAAATTTACCATATTTTTAAAAGATGTATTTTTAAGCGGAACATAAACAATGCTTTTAATTAATTGAGAGAAAAGTATTAAATCAATATGAGTTGATATTTCTGAATGGGTAAAATGTAGTCTTGCTGGTTCGGTGGCTCTTGAAATGCAAAATTTTTGTGGATTTACTTTAGTATTAATTTCCTCTGAGCTATTACCATATCTAAATATTGTAACACTTTAAGATCCACTTCATTTTATCATGAGCTTTTTCTTGCAACAATAATACGCATAATGCCTGGAGGGAGGAGGCAACCGTGTGTGTCAGATACTTTGGCCAGGACTTTAAAGTGTTAAGAATGACTATTAGAATGTCTTGATGTCAGTGTGAAGGACATTGGATGTTTGATTGTCCACTGCAAAATATCTGATTTTCAGACAGGGAGTTATGTCTGCTGTCTTAAAAAGTGTGTCCCACTTGAAGAGTGGCAATAGTGACATTTATTTTTGAAAATATTGCCCCTCTCACTATCAGGTGTATATTAACCACTCTCTTACCAAACAACAGAAGCAACAGTTACATGTTTCACAAGCGTGCAAAGAAAACCTCACTTTGTTTACCATCTACTTACATTAAAAAAATTATTTGGAGTGACTGTAAAACAAATTGCCTTAAATAAGGTACTGCCAAAGGATTAGACAGGATTAAGATCTGGAGGATGGATTCTGACTGAATTTCTGTTTTTAAATACTTCTATAATGGCAAGTTTACATATAAACTTTCTTTAGGAGATATTGCCATGTTGTTTACCAGAACATGTGGGAAAAGTGTAGTTTTATGGCTAAGGATAAAAAGGAAGCTTTGAGGTGTTTCTCAAAACTTCATGTCCACTCCAGCAGAAAAGATCTTGTATTTTTTTGAAGACAGTATTTTCAAGCAGAGCTGCCCTATTCACATACTGAGGCAGATTCAAACACATATGACATTAAAAGCCATAATCATTACCCCTTGACATTCTTTTGTCACTTGGACAGGTTTTTATGTTAAAAATCCTTTTGTTCGTTGCCATATTTGAATACATGTTGTAGGCCAAAGACAGGCTGAATCTAACACTAACCAAGTACCAAGTCAGATGCTGAGTCTTGAATGATAGTAAGCTATAAAGTGTTCTGGTGCTTCACTGAAGTACAAAGAGAGCAGCCAAGTAGTAAAAAGAGAAAGTCATGCATCAGATTATCAAGAAGACTACTGATCCCAAAGTGTAATGTCACTAAATAGTTGAGCTAGTAAAAGACTACCAACGCTTAAGGGCAGTTTAATTGCAGAATATTGTTCAGTTTAATAATCGATGGGATTTGAGAGGCAATGTAGGTGAGTAGAGTCATAGGTAACAGGAGGCTGATGTATTTTGCCACTTGTATTGCTGAGAGGGAATGGCTACAGAGCGCAGACCACAGTATTTGCACCCAGAGAGGGAGCTACGTGGCTGTTAAGAAGAGGCTTAGCTTCCCTCTCTGTGAGATTGCTGCTGTGACTCTCCAGGATAGATGTTAACCTTACTAAGAGAGCACTTTTGCTGCTTCTTGGCAAAGCAGCTAAAGATCAAGGTGAATATTTTACCAGGTGGGTTTTGTTGTCTTTTCTTTTTTTTTTTCCTTAAAGAGAATGCAGTCTCTTTTCCTTCCTACCAAAATAATTAATGACAATTATCAGAAATCAGTGATGTTTTAATATAAATGTATCTTAAGAAGGAAAAATATTTTGGGTAACACTAACAGTCTTTAAAACCTGTGAGTGACTAACAGGAATGTCATGTTGGCATTTCCCCCACTTTAGAGTTGACAAAGTTTAAACATACACAAAGCATCCTGTTTATAAATAGTCTCATTATGGCCTGTACTAGTTTTAAAATATCATTTGAAACCAGCCAGGTGTTTTTTTTTCAGTATCTAGTTCAGCTATTTAAAGTAGTGGGAGTTTCGCACTAAGAGGATTTAATAGAAAAAAGACATTCGTAATTTATAAAATCAAATATATTACTTTTGCAGATGCCAGTAAAAACACTGTCACTGAATTACAGTCACTTTAATTCATATCACTTCTAACTTTCATTTATATGCATTTCAGCAACCAATTCTAGGGGATGAATTTCTCTTATCACCAGAAACCATATTCTGAAATCCACTTAACATATTTTTACATTGAACTATAAGAGACTGACTGTGTCTACTAGCAGTAGGAACAGAAACAACAGCAGCATGTTTAAGTGAACCCAATACGGTGACAAAACAGAGCACTGACTGACTTTCAGTGATACAGCCTTTTAGTAACTTAGTNGATACAGTGGAAGTAAAAGGTGTTTGTCCGGGTGCTGAAATATAAGAGGAATATGAAGGAACAGATAGAGGGCTTTCAAGTCACAGGTGCCCAAGAAGTCTGACAGAATAATGACATATGGATTCAATATGGAGAAAGAGCTCTGAATTACAGAAGAAGCTATGATAACTGGTAGGTTCAGAGGGAAGAGGAATTGCAAATCAGGATAATTTTGAAAGTCCATGCTTGAGAGTGTGAGGAGTGAGAACAAACATTTACTTTGGTCTGTGAATAAGAAAAGCTGGATTGTGTTATTGCTACGTTATTTATATGTTACTCTTCAGTGTTGTTTTTGTGGGACCTGGATGTCTCCAGTTGTGGTGAACATTTTGACTGTAAAGGCAGAGGCTGATACAGATTTTAATTTAAGACTTCTAAGTATGGGGAAAGTAATTGACATTAAGAAAAACTAATAGTTTAAGGAGGTCATTCAAGACTGAATGGGATGTAAGAAGAGATGGTGTGATTTCTGAGAAGTAAGGGACTGACTGCATATGAAGTAATCATGGGGCTTTCCCTGAGGTCTCTATAGCAGATGCAGCAAATGTAAGCACACCTGAGAAGTGGGTAGGGGATAGCACAGCAGAAAAGCAGTGGTGTCTGCTAGGAAATTTTTAAGCCCCTCCTGTGGTGGGTGAAGAACAACATCTGCTGAAAAAGTAAGAACAGCTGGGAAAATGAATCAAGCATTCCTAGCATGCCTACAGAGAAATTTATGTGGTCTTGTTTTAATCTGGAATGAAAACAAACTAAGCAAATGATTTTTACATCCAATCAAAATTGCTGGATGAAGCTGAATTTGTGTTGCAAACTCATGCAAACGTAGTAGATTTCTAAAAAGCGTAAAAGTATACAGAAAATGCAGTTCATATATCTGAGAAAAATTCAAGCACTTTGAAGAGAATATGTGAAACAGATTGGCTTATTCTATAAAATAACAGTTAAATTAACATCGCAATGAATTTTACCTGTATTCACACGGTTATTATGAAAAAAAGAAGATATTAAGACAGTCGTATATAAGAATTGCTATTGTTGCTAATGTAAAATTTAAAAAGTTACAGATATTTTGACAATAGATACAGTAAACAAATATTATGTGAAAAAAAATGTCAATAATTATTCTTAGGATGAAAACAAAAATATGAATATTCAGGCAGGTCAATAATTATTGCTCTGTTTAAATGAAAAGTAGTGTACTAGCAAAATAAATCTGCCCCCTTCATTAACTATGTCACTAGATACACTTCATTTACTTTTCTGTTTATAAAAACAGCTGGTGTCATTATTTTTGGAATGGGAATGGTGTCTGGAAAACTTCAGTGGATTAAATCTGTTATTTCCAAATTACAATAAAAGGCCTGGAAAAGTTCATTGAATAAACTGTTTTTTTTCTGTCACATGAAGCCCACATACTTCAGAATATGTTAATTAATTGAGCACAAATGCATCAAAAACTTGGAAAAAGTCTTAATTAAAGAGGCTGGTTTTCTTCTAGAATTGTATCTTCTTAGGCATTACTTATGAAGTTATGTTAAGTCCTATTAGGAAATGTAGGATTGCTCCCAGTTTTGGAAATATGAATCCTCACAGACAGAT
>VYZX01025413.1:0-28090 GCA_013401335.1 Brachypteracias leptosomus | reverse complement strand
GCCCCGCCCCGCCCGGGGCTCAGCGGAGGGGGGGGTTGTCGAGCCGGGAGGGAGGCACCGGGGCTCGTGTGTCCGGGGCGGGCACGGGCGGGGCTCCGGGGGTCACCGGGAGGATGATCGGGCCCCGGGGGCGCGGGCACGGTACTCCGGTAGTCACCGACCGCGCTCTGGTGGCATGGGGAGGGTGCTGGGAGGGGCGGACAGTGCCCGGGGGTCACGGGGCTCCGGGGCGGGGGCCCGGCAGAGCTCCCGTAACGAGCGTTCTCTCCCGCAGCCCCCACCCGGCCCTCGCTGCCTTAACACCGGCACCGAAACAGGGCAGCGCGGGGGGGGCTCCCCCGCAGCCCCGGCTCCACCCGGTGCCAGCGGCGGAAGGGGCAGGGTGGAGGAACCGGGTGCCCGTTAATTGTCAGGGTCCTTTCAGCAGCTCCTCCCGCCACCCCGGGGACAACTCCCGTTCCCCGTTCCTCACACGAGGGGTGGGAGCTGCAGCGCGGCCACATTTGGGGCTGAAGGACCCTCCCTTCTTCCCGAGCTACAAAAGTTATGGAAACCTAAAATCTTTGTCCTTTCTCCCGTGTTTTCCGGTGGCTCTTCAGTTCTGTTCACGGTGGTTACCGGTCACTCAGCAGCGAAGCATCATCAGCTTCAGGAGCCACAACTCCAGCAGCCTGGAAGCCCTGAGACCACAGGGATCTCAAACACCTTCCCAAGCCTCCCTCCCCACAAAGCCACCTCAGATCCCAGCTGTGGTGGTTTCCCCCCACCAAAGGCAGTTGGGTCCTTAGAACAATCGCCTCCAAAGCACTTGTTCCACCCCAGCTTTGCTTTCCACCATTTCCACCAATGTTCCACCTTTGCCTTACAGAGACCTCCCGCAGAACTTCATAGAACGGTTTGGGTTGGAAGGGACCTCAAAGATCATCCAGTTCCAACCCCCCTGCCATGGCAGGGACACCTCCCCCTACACCAGGTTGCTCAAGGCCCCATCCAACCTGGCCTTGAACCCCTCCAGGGATGGAGCATCCACGACCCCCCTGGGCAACCTGGGCCAGTGTCTCACCACACTCACAGTGAAGAACTTCTTCCTTACACCTAACACAAAGCTCCCCTCTTCCAGTTTGAAGCCCCTCATCCTACCAGTACAGGCCCTTAGAGTCCCTCCCCAGCTTTCCTGTAGGCCCAAATACCAACCAAGAACCTTTCCTGGCATGAACAAACCGTGACAAAGACCAAGTGGCACCCACTACCCCAAACGCCCAGATTCCACAGGTCTATTTTCTCCATTTTCACATAATTCTCTTTCCCAATCACTGTCTCTGGGGCCAATTCAACCACTGGCTTGGGATCGTTTCTAACCACCCATGTCAGGTCTGGTCTCCAAACCCCCACTTCAAGCCACCTACTCTCTGTTGTTCACATTCTACAGTTCCTGGAAAACATTAACTCCTGCTGGTCAGAGCCCCAAACACAAGCCACGTGTCTGCCCTTCTAAGCTTTGCCCTTCAGTTGGTGACTCTCCTCTGGAGGAGGACTTTCACCTTCCAGTGCTCTGAATAGGTCACCTGAAACTTCTATGGGATCTTCCAGCGATCCTACAGCCACCAGGAACCACCTCTTTACTTCTTCCCATTTCCCTTACCTGCCAACTACACCCAACATCTTCCAGCTGCTAAAAAGTTTCATGGGAACAGGTAAGGAGCTTCCTCTCCCTGTTCTACCTTCAGAGGTCTTGGCAATGAGGTCTCACCACCCGCTCTTCCTGGATGGCAGCTGCAGAGGAAGATTCCTGGTTCCTCCCACATTTTCATGGCTCAATTTCATGGAGATCCGTCCGTATCCATCCAGACTCCTCGGTGCTTACACAGACACATCAGCACAGCTCTGGAATCCTCCCACTGGAGACTCATCCTCCCCACGCCACGAGCTGCTGGGAGAGCTGGCAGGCTCCAGGTGTACTATGGAGAGCTTGCACCTACTGTGGCCTGAAGCTTCCCCCCCAGGGACAGACGCAGCACAACCAGATTTGAGCCACACGAGCTGCCTCTGAGACATCTCCCCCCTCACCTCCCAAAATACTTAACCTAGCAAGTTGGAACACCCCATGAAATGACTAAAAATAGTGGGTGTTCCTCTCCTTGGGACAGAAGAACACAACCCCTCCCTCCCAAGCTGCTCCCATTTCCAGAGAAACCTCCCCAGTGACCAACACCACGTCTCTGTGAACTTCTCTGGGCAACCTGTGCCAGCAGAGAGGACTATCCCTGGATCTGGACCTGTCTGAACAGCTCCTTCAGAAGAATCATCTGTGAGTTTTCAAGCTCACCTCAAGAACTGTGCCCCTGTCTCAAACGCTGCTGGTTCCCCTGCGCTGTTTTCTCCCAGTGCTTTTGGGAAATTCCTACATCAGGTCCAACACCACCAAGAAACCACCAGTTGGTATTTTAAGTACTTCTGGATGTTACGCCCATGATCTGCTCCCTTTCCAGCAGAATTAGGTCACGCTTTCTCCTTAGATTCTTAATTTCACTCATGACACCAAGTTGCCTTTGTTGTTTGATTTTTTTTTTTTTTACCTGAGTAATTAGGTCTTTAAGAGACTCGTATCCTATTAACAGAGAAAATGGATTATACAAATTAGAGAAGCTCCTGAGCACAATTCCATTTCTTTACCAAAACAACCCCACAGAAGATCCACCTCCTCTGAACACAGAGGGGTGAAGGCACTTTCTTGCTGCATCCAAGCCCATCCCTCGGGGTGGTTTCCCCCATTTCCCACCAGGGCTCATTCACAATCACTTCTGCTGCCTCTCTCTGCTGTCTACAATGATCATTTGGTCTCTGACCACCTGCAGAAAAAAGATGTCCCTCAAAATGGTCAATACAACCCCCTGGGTATGTACAGGGAATAAAGAACCCTCAGCCCAAGCAAAGCTGAGCTGTGACTGCCCGTGGAGCTGTTTTCTGTACAGGGAAATGGAGTGATGTAACAACAGCCAACAGAGAATTGTTTAGGTTGGAAAAGACCTCCAGGATCATCAAGTCCAACCTTCATCCCAACATCTCCCTGACCCCCAGGCCATGTCCCAAAGCACCACATCTACTCGTTTGTTGAACCCCCCAGGGATGGTGCCTCCAGCACCTCCCTGGGCAGCCTGGTCCAGTGCCTGACCACTCTTTCTGGAAAGAACTTCTTCCTAATGTCCAATCTAAACCTCCCCTGGTGCAACTGGAGGCCATCACCTCTTGTCCTGTCCTTAGGGCCTTGGGAGAAGAGCCCAACCCCAGCCTCACCACAACCTCCTTTTAGGCAGCTGTAGAGAGCAATGAGGTCTCCTCTCAGCCTCCTCTCCTCCAAGCTGAATAATCCCAGTTCCCGCAGCAGCTCCTCCTAAGGCATATTCTCCAGACCCCTCACCAGCTTTGTTGCCCTTCTCTGCACCCGCTCCCACCACAGCTACATGAGCCTGACACCTTCCTACAACCCTGCAACGTAGAATCATAATGGTTGGAAAGGACCTCTAGGATCATCAAGTCCAACCTTCATCCCAACATCTCCCTGACCACTAGACCATAGCCTCAAGTGCTATCCAATCTAAATCTCCCCTGATGCAACTTGTGGCCTTTTCCTCTCATCCTATCATTAGTAATTTGGGAGAAGAGCCCAACCCCAGCCTCACCACAACCTCCTTTGAGGCAGTTGTAGAAAGCAATGAGGTCTCCTCTCAGCCTCCTCTTCTCTAAACAACCCCAGTTCCCTCATTCACTCCTCATAAGACATGTTCTCCAGACCCCTCACCAGCCTCATTGCCCTTCTCTGCACCCTCTCCAGCCCCTCAATGTCCTTCTTACCCTGTGGTGCCCCAAACTGGACCCAGTGCTCCCTGACTCAGCTGGTAAGTGAGCCCACCAGGGGAGGTGCCTTGCTAGACTTGTTCACAAACAAGCTGCTCTCACTCCAGCTCAAGTGTAACTTCAGCCTCTGCACAACACCCTAGAGCCATGATACTGATCCTGCTAAAGACCATCCTTGTGTAGACCAGCTCCTGGAGAGGGGGTAACTGAACACATGGGGGAAACCCTCCCAACAAACCAACCCCCCCAGTTATCCACTTGCCTAAATCACAGCACGTCAGCCAAATGCTATAAATGGGATCCAAAGTTTAGGGGAAAAAGGTAAAAGACCATCATAGCTGCTCCTCTCACCCCTGAGGAGATGAAACTCCTGCTCCCTGCACTGCTCCTCATGTACATGCAAACAGCACGTGAAAAATACAGGCCCTGAGCACAGAGCAGCTTGGAGAAGAATTATAAAAAAGTCCTCCCTGGTGTGTGGGAAGGTTTCAGGGAATATTTCAGCACATCAGGAGCTGAATCACCGCATGTAGGTGGAGCCAGACGGATTGACAAGATCTCTAACTTGAAAAATGACCTCAGCCTGAGATCAATCATCTCACAAAGGAGCTGACTGAGGGAACACCACATGGAGACAGCTCAAGGTGAGGAGGCTCAATGTCAACATGACATGCAAAAATGGGATTAGAGACACATGCTCCAACCAACCATTATGTAACTCAGAACGTGGACAACTGGGATGCCCTCAGACCCAAGCTGCCTTTTTCTGTTCTCTCTTGTATCACCCCCACAATGTTATCGTTACAGATTTCCCAGCTCCAGCAGCACATGGCAAAGGCACTTGGGGTGAAGCCATTAGCAAACATCTTTCTCATGCATTAGATGAAGACTTGAGCTTTCAGGTAATGACTTCTGAGAAACTGTGGAGCAGCCACTTGATGGAAAACTAAGAATTAATTGCAGATCAGGCAAGAGCAATGAGAAAGAAAAGATGGTCTACCAAGCTTTCAAGTTCTACAGCCCTTCAGATCACTCAACCTCAGGAAATGTGCTTGGTGGGCTAATCCAGGACACAATTGGACTCAGACAAAACCAAGTAATAACTTCTTAGTATTCATCTCTCCTGGAAGCTCAAACTCGGAGGTCTGAAAGGGGGCTACAAAAAAACTGGGGAGAAACTTCTTACAAGGGTTTGTAGTGATAGCAAGAGGGGTGATGGCTTCAAACTGGAAGGGGGGAGATTTAGATTAGGAATTAGGTAGAAATTCTTCACTCTGAGGGAGGTGAGACCCTGGCACAGGTTGCCCAGGGGGGTTGTGGATGCTCCATCCCTGGGGGTGTTCAAGGCCAGCTTGGATGGGGCCTTGAACAACCTGGTCTAGTGGGAGGTGTCCCAACTGACCTGCAATGAGCAGAAATTAGATGATCTTTAAGGTCCCTCACAACCCAAACCATTCCATGATTTATAAGAAGACCTGTAATTTGTATATGCAAATGAAGCCCGATTCCTCCAGCTGAGCAGCTCCTGAGTCTTGCCACTGGAGACAAACCAGTTCAGAGGCCACTCACTGCCCCAGTTCTGCACGGCCTCAAACTGGCTCCATTTGTGACTCTGCAAGGTAAGAAAAACCCACTAAACATCACGAGATTCACGCCACGAATTAAAGAAATATTCATTTATCCATCTGGGTAAATACTATTTATTACTAGCAGTCAGTACCTATCAATACCAGATTGCCAACCAATAACCACGACGACTTCAAATGCCATTTGTTGGGGCATTCTGAAGTTCAAAAAGGTTTTCTCTCCTCATTCTCCTAAATGCTCTGTTGCTGTAAACACCATTTGGCAAACACTGTGCTCTCAAACTCCAGCTTGTCATGGGGTCACACCAAAGGGGGATGGTTCTCCCTCATTAGCTCAAGGGAGCAGAGTTGATCCCTGCTAATCTGAGAACAAATCCAAGTTTTGAGCTTGCAGGATGGTATTTTCTGAACTGAATTATTTCCAGAATTAGTCCTGCACTTTCTCCTGGCTGGCTGTGCAATTACTTAAAGTAAGCAGCTAAAATACACAACACTGGGAACCTCGACCAACCACAAAGGAAAAGGCTCTTGTGAAGCAGTTTCAGCATATGCAGAAATGTTTTTCCAGCCTGACCCCACCTGAGGATATGCTTTTTATTTGATAGGGAGTAAGTGGCTTCATCCAGAGTCTCATGGGCATCTGGACTCTTGGAGATTGTTCTTATGGATGTAATCCCAAATAAATTGGATTGTCTGCCTGCAGAGTTAATCCTGAAAAACTTATTTTTCTTCATGGAATATTCTCCCCTCAGCCCTCAAACTGTCCATTTGAGGACCAGGAGTATCAGTCCACATGGGATGGGCTCTCCTTAAAGCAAGACAAAGGGATGTGACTCGGAAGTGCTGGAAGAGCAGTTACCCTCTCACATGTTCTGCTTGATCTACCTCCTGCAAAGCAGTGAAGAGGAGGAGTGGAGAAAAAAACAACCCTGAGCACAGGTATAGAGTGAGAAGAGCTGAGTGTAGTCAGGTTATCAGACCCCAGGAGCAGATGCAAACAGAAGGAATTGACAAATCCAGGTGCAGAATCATAGAATCATTTAGATTGGAAAAGATCTTTAGGATCATCAAGTCCAACCTTCATCCAACACCTCCCTGACCCCTGGACCATGTCCCAAAGTGCCACATCTACTCACTTGTTGAGCCCCTGCAGGGATGAAGACATGGCCACGCTTCCTCTAAGTGCAAGACTTTGCATTTGAGGTCCCCAGGGCCTCCTGCCACTTGCAACAGCTGCTCCAAACCCACACGTGCTGCTGGGGAGCCTGGAAGGAGCCACTGGGCTGGGCACGTTGTTCTCTGGCATCACAAAGAGCCACCTGGGGGTAAGTGGCTAAAATCCATTCCCACAACTAACACTGGATGGCAAATGGGAGGGAAGAAAGGCAAAAAACTTCATAATGATCTTAAAAGAACAAAAAAAGCAGGAGCCAAGACAAAGTTAGACAAGGGTGAGTAAGTACTAGGTCAGGGAATTTAAGGACAAGAGATTAGAAGTAATATCCAACAGGAGAAATAAGCCTGGGAAGAAAGCAAGGTTCAGGTGAACAGCTTGATCTGATCTGAAGGACAAGTCCCAAACCAGGGAGCTGTGCAGCCACAGAACAGAGACAGAGTGACCTGAGCTCTGCAGCACCCAGGGCTTTGAAGTCTTCTGAAAACATGTGGCTGCAGCCTTGAACAGGACTGGCACAAACACCAGTTTGACACCATGAACTGGTAATGAGCAGGATGGGTTGTTGCTGCTTCCCTCGATTCCTCAGGTCCCCACAGCAGCTCCTACAGGGTTAGTTTTCAGCAACACAGCTGCAAAAGAGGATTTTTTTTCTTTGTTTTTTAAGCCTTCATTCATACTTGTGCTCAGCATTCTCTTGCTTTACAGAACAGAGCAGCAGGGCAGCCTCAGAGCTGTAAAGCAGCAGAATTACCTCAGCCAGTAGCTGATAAACTCACCCTGATGAGCAGCACTCAGGACTCAGTGCCTGATTTCAACTCCCCCAGGAACTAAAATGCATCTGATTGATGAGAACATGTTTCTGCTTGGGGAAGTTCACTTCAGCAAGTTCCTTCCACATAGGAAGCAGCACACGAGTGTGCCCCTAGCCAGGAATTCTAACTGAGAGTTAAGCTAGAAAAGGGGAGATTTAGGTTGGATGTTAGGAAAAAGTTCTTTAATATGAAGGTGGTTGAACTGGAACAGGTTGCCCAGAGAGGGAGTGGAGGCCCCATCCCTGGAGACATTCAAGGTGAGGCTTGATGGGGCTCTGAGCAACCTGCCCTAGGTAGAGATGTCCCTGCTGGTGTAGGGGGTTGGACTAGATGACCTTTGGAGGTCCCTTCCAACCCAAACCATTCTATGATTTATGATGTAATATTATCACTAGACAACATCCCATGGCCATGACCCCAAAGCCTCCACATGTGGGGCTGAACATTCCCAAGCCTGTGGCTGTTTTCCCTTCCTGATGTGCTCGGTTTACAAGCAAGAAAACTCCTCCCTTTCCTTGCCCAACAGCCAGCTCAGCAAGTCCAATTTCAGATGTGAACCAAGCTGACTTCTCCTGGGCAGAAGCACCTACAAAATCTCTGCAGGCCAAATCCAAACCCCTACTAATATTCATTATTTTTCTTGACTGCACAAAATTTTGTCCAACTAGAATTCAGTGAAAACAACACTGATAATGCAAAGAGGGAGATAAAGACATTCCCTTTAACTTTGTTACTTTTGCAGAACAAAGCAGAGGAAAAAAAAAAGAAAAGAGCCACTTGAATGGAACAGCTCCAACACTTTGCAGAAGATAAAACCAGAAGTAACAAGGAGCCTTTTTACAAAGTTACCTTTGCAGAGTGAAGTGGCATTTGGATGGTTTTCCTCAAGGAAACCAGTCCAGCCCCCCTCTCCTCCAACCAGTGCCCTCCAGAACTGGGCAAGCTGCTGTTTCCAGAGAAAACAAGAAAAACCTGACTGAGCATGACACAGCATAAGAAATGTAGCTTTTTGTGAAGTCAGGCTGTGTGGATCCAAAATTACACTGTCTACAGAAAAACCTTAGCTCTACTGGACCAGATCCCACCCCTGGGTCACACTGTGTAAGGACCATCCAAATATCCTTATACATGATCTCCAAAGGGGATTGAACTCTATCACGACAACCATCCATCCACAGAGCTTGGGACTATTGTTTTCATAGGAAATAATCACGATATTTCATGTTTACCAGACAAACCTCAGGCTATTTGATGTTGCAGCTCTGTCTTATCTACATCTCTAATATCTGAGGGTGACAGGAAGGTGCCATTACCACTGGTGGGAAGAATCACCAGTCCCAAAAGCAGCCCCTCACTAGTACTTCTCCAAACAGATGAACTTGATCTTGGAAGGAACAACAGCCACCACCACTGTTAAGTTCTCAGGAAACAACTGCTGTATATTAATATGTTTTGCTCCAATTAAGTCTGTTCTTTACTAATCACCTGCTTAAGATGTGACACCCACTTTCTCCACCTTGGGTTACAGTCAATGATGGCAGAGCTCTCCCTGCCCACAGCACTGGGCTGTGATAAGACAAACTAATCCAGTTATTATTGCAGCAACATGAGGAAGGCATCAGGCTCATTTAAAAGGAATATTTCACTCACTTACCTGTCTTGGAAAGCAGGTAAAGTTATTTAAGTTTCTTTGGATGTGACAGGAGTCCTGGGCTGCTTTTTGGTACTTTGAACAATCCTCCATATGAGTGAAAATATTAATGAACTTTTTAAAGGACTAAAAGGCAAGAAAGAGCTGGGCAGGGAACGTAGAGGGGTGAAAACAAAAGAGCTGGCACACAACTTGGCAGCAATTTCAATTTGATATTCAACATATCAAATTATTAGTATCAACATCTCAACCACCTCAGCTGTGGTGCTACAGATGCTTACAATGTATTTAGATCCAAAGAAAAGTAAATGAAGACATTGCTAGGGACTAATTAAGTTTAAAAAAGAAATAGTGTCAGAGCAAGACAAAAGAACACCCCTAGTAGGGGTTATCACTGCAAGAGTTGGGGTTCAAAGGACCACACCAGCAACTGGGACACTCCAACAGCTTCTCAATCAGTGAGGACACAGGAGGACTGTGCAGCAAGAAGGAACTGGTTTCCCACCAGTTTCACCCTGTGCCCCTCTTGGGTCCCAATGATCAAGATCCAAGAATGGAGCCCCCAACCAAAATGCAAGAGCACCTCTGCTGAAACACCTGGAAAGGGCACAGCAGAAACACTCCAGGTGGGGGCTCGACGCAGACTAGAGGAGTCTCTGCTTTATGAGAAACATTTAATTCAACACCATGAATTACAAGAGGACAGATTTACAGAATAATAACCATAACAGACTGTTCAAAAAGGAAAATAACTCCCCCCCTGGCTGCAGTCCCAGGTAAGGTTCCCCAAAGCAATACCTGGTGGAGCAGCAGCAAAGTACAGTTCAGTCTTCTTGCAGTACTCCAAATGAGCAATATCAAAGAGTTTTGCATTTTCAAATCTTGAAGAAAAGAGTTAATACAGTATCAGTCACTTTGGCATGGGACAGTTTTCCAAGGAGCTTAAACCTACTCAGAGCACTAAGCTGAACTACTCCCAAAGGCTCTAACCTCCCAGGCAGTGCCTGGGCTCTTGCTGTCACTGCTAATCACTCTCACACGATAAAGGCTCTGGGAGCTACTTTCTTCCCCAAGTTTTGGGATACCAACAACTTGTACAATTGGTTAGTGGCACAATATTTAATCTACCACTTTATACTGTACTCTCAGCTGAGATGTCCACGCATCAATTATGCCATGGATCCCCTAAGACTAAAATAACTTCTGCAACCTAGTCAACACACTCTCCAAGCTATAAACTCTCATCTTCCTCCCCTCTCCCTATCCTCCCTCCCCAGATAAATCCATTTTTTGAGCCACAAGTTCCCCCAATATGCTCACAGATGTACTAGAAGAGACTGAGGAATCAATCAAGGTACCCATGGTGAAGCCAAATACTTAGAAAGACATTAAGGCAGGTTTCACATCGTTTCATTTTTGGACACAAAATGCTGGTCACTTCACTGCACATGCAAATAAGAAAGATTTAATACTTAATAAAAAGCTTTAAATTTGTTTTTTTTTAGATATCAATTATAGAAAAATCAACCTTTCTTGTTCTAAAAGAGGTCAGAACATTACTGCACACGAAAGCAGATGTGTAGACACACCGATTGGAATGGATCCCCCTCCCTCCACAGGCTCTGGAGGAGGTCAGGGTTCTTGGCACCAGAAGAGAATGGAGGAAGTTTTCCTCATTGTCAGTCACAAATGAGTCATCCTCCCATTCCCAGTTGAGAAGGTCCTTCTGATAGGACTTAAACCAAAGCAAACCACACCACAGAGCAGGTATATTTATCTTCAAACCTCTACCTGGCTCTGCTCAGATGTAGACACAGCCCCTCTCACAACGTGCAGGGCATGGCCACGTGGTGCTGGAACTAACTAAAAACCCAAATGCCACTGATGTAAGGCCAGTTCCTCCAGTGTAACTCCCTCCACCCATCCAAACCTCGGGTGGAAGAGGCACTGGCAGCTCAGCTCCGAGACAACACTTCCAAGACCAATGTGGTCTTGGTGAGGAAAAGGAGATTCAGTGACCCGGAGTGACACAAGGAATGACAAACCCAGAGTGTAAAATGACCTCCCTACAGTCTGGTAAAAACAGGCAGCCTACAGCAGGGTAGCCAAGGAGTGAAACAGCATCTCTCCCACTTCTGCAGAGAGAAGATTGTTTCCACGGGTCATTGTTAAAAGGACTTTGATAGAAAAGCTTAAAAATGTATCACCTATCACTGACCCACAACAACAACAACAAAAAAAAAGGACAGGAAATTTGGTTCCTAGTATTTCCCCTCCCACCAGTTTATATTCCTTTATTCCCTCCCACTTTTGCATTCCCCATTACCCTACCCCTTTAGAAAAAGAAGGGGGAGTAGAGTTTAGTCAAGTTCCATCTTCAAAACTACCCAGCAATGAAAGAACCATCAGCTTCTCAACGTTTCCTCAAGTGTACATCAAAATGCTCATAGGTACAGTTGGGTTCTTGGTGCAGACACTCTTGGCTTGGTAAGTAGTTGTGCTGACCCTGCTGATAGGGTTTATACTGGGAATTCTTAGATGGAACTCCCTAGAAGAGAAAAAAAAGGATTTACAAGTCAACAAGAGCTGGTTTATCTCTGCAGCCATTAAGCGAATAAAGCCCCATTGCCATAATATTTCTACTTCTTTATCTCCTGTTTTCACACCTAGAGCAGACAGTTTGTTCTGCTGCTGCCAGACCTTTGAGTAGAAAGGAATGCCAGATATTCACTGTCCAAATAAAGCTCCTGGTAGTGATGTGGTAAAGCAGGAACATACAGAGCCCAGATATCAGATGGCATCTCCCACAGGCCAAACACATTTCATGTTATAATCAACCTTCCAGCTTGAAGGACTATTTAAAAATCACTCTTCCTTCTACCCAAAATACAGCTGCCACTCCCTTCAAGGGGGCTTTTTTTCTGCAATTCATCTTAAATATTCCTCTTTTCCCCTCCATATTCTTGATTCCTGCCTCTGGGGCTCACAGTGTACACCACGAAGCACCCAGGGCCATCCTGTTTCAGACACAACACTCACTGCTGCTCTTAGACTGAAACTTAAATGATTAACATTACAGTCAGTGAGTTCTGTTTCTATCTCACTGCAAGAGCTCCACTGGTGACACACACAGTGCTCCTGGCTAGGGACACAGCCAAGAGACACAGCCAGGAAAAATGCTGCTTCATTGCATGGGGCACCAGCCCTGTCCAGAGCAAGATGTATTTAGGGGAACTCCTGCTGGTGTATCCCACCCTCCGAGACCCCACCTGGAGCTCTGCATCCAGTTCTGGAGCCCCCAGCACAAGAAAGATCTGGAGGTGCTGGAAGGTGTCCAGAGAAGGGCCACGAGGATGGTCAGAGGCTGGAGCACCTCTGCTACGAGGACACACTGAGAGAGTTGGGGTTGTTCAGGCTGGAGAAGAGAAGGCTCCCAGGGGACCTTCTGGTGGCCTTCCAGGATCTGAAGGGGGCTCCAAGAAAGCTGGGGAGGGACTTTTTATGAGAGCTTGTAGTGATAGGATGAGGGGTGATGGGTTCAAACGAGCAGGGGAGATTGAGATTAGATGCAAGGATGAAGATCTTCATTGTGAGGGTGGGGAGACACTGGCACAGGTTGCCCAGGGGGGCTGTGGATGCTCCATCCCTGGAGGTGTTCAAGGCCAGGCTGGATGGGGCCTTGAGCAACCTGGTCCAGTGGGAGGTGTCCCTGCCATGGCAGGGGGGTTGGAATGAGATGATCTTTGAGGTCCCTCACAACCCAACCCATTCCATGTTTCTATGAATATACCCTGCAAGAAAACACGTACTAAAAATGAGAAAGTGAGAGAAAAAGGCAGGCAGGGGGAGAAAGTGAGCCCCTGAGATGGCAGCTGTCCTTCCTGCACACACTGTCCTCTTGCCTATTATAGGAAGCAATAAATAAGTAAGTAGGGGAAAGCTGACATCACAAGACAAGCACATTCTCAAGAACTGATCCCCTTGCAAGACAGAATCCTTCAAGTGCTCACAGGCAGGTTCTGGGTGTGCTTTTAGCCCACCTGGCACAGAGACAGGGCCCAGACCACCCCATGACATCAGAAGCACTCACCAGACATCACACACACCCCAAAATATTTGATTTCTTCCTGGAAGTGTGGCCACAACCCCTCTAAAAGGGCACATTAAAAAGTAAAGATCTCCCAATATATATTAAGATCCCTCCTGAAAACACTTCTGCCTTCCCTGAAGTACCATCTAAGGTGGGAAAGGATGCTGGCACATTACCTGGACTATACATTCTCCATCTCCTGGTCATGGTCCTGGCCTCCTCCTCCTCTTCCTCTTCTCCTTCTTCTTCCCCTCCTTCTTTCTCTGAAGGAGCTTCCCCATCTCTTGCTATTTCCTCCACGTGGGCCAGCATGTCGGCCATCAGGGCTTCCTCCAGCCTCTTCCTCACCTGCTGCACCAGCTCCTCCTGCTTCCTGCCACAAACCAACAGACACTGACATCAACCCCCAAAGCTGCTTCTTCCAGGGGAATCTGAAATCCCTCAGCCCTGAGGCTGGGCAGACAATCAGGGCTTTGGGAGAGCCCCCTGCAAGACACTGCCTGGCATAAGTGAAGATGAAAGAAACACTTTCAAAGTTGTCCAATATTTTCTTTTACAAGTCCTTAGCATTGATTGTACCTTTTTAATTCTGCCTGAAATTTGTCTTACCTAGTTCAAGACCTTTTTTTTTTCCCCTCTTAATTCCTAGTACTGATATTAAACAAGGAAAAGTCAATCTGCCCTGCTCAGATTTCCCAACAGGAGACAGTAGAAAATTAAGTTTCTGATCATTTCAATCTTTTTGCTCATTCTCCAGTTGAGTCCCAACCTTAAATTTCCAGCTCCTTTTCTGTCAAAGTCCTGGGAAAGGAGCAAACAAGAGGCTCATGGGACTCCTTTTTCATCTCAGCCACAGGAAATCCTGAAGTTATAAACAGACCATTTTTTTCCTGGGCATTCATGTATAAATCAGATACAAAAATCTTGTAATTCAAAAAGATTTGCCAGTCAAAACAAGAACCACTTTTAAAGGCTGTTAATGAATGCAAAGTAATTGCTTTGGGGTTTGTGTCTTTGGTATATTCTGGTATATTTGGCATATTCTACCTCTTTGGTATATTCTGTTCTCTTCTGTTTAACACTGAATTTGACCACTGTTAATGTAACAATAAAATTAATTACTGGAAGCAAGCTCTACCTAAACAAACTGCACCCTTGCCTGCTGCCACCACATCAGTCAGTGCTTTTATTTGGTCCTGTGCTGACACAGGGTGAGGTGAAGAGAATCAAATCACACTGTCCAGGATTTCTCCCATCCTTTCTTTGGTCAGAGGCACCTTAATCGAGGCTACTCAAATTGAGACACCTTTTTTTAATCAATGAGATTTACTCTGACATGATAAACAAAAGAATCTGAAACCTCAGAGTAACCAAGCATGGTTAAATAAAAAATGATGGGCTTTAAGTACCATTTAAGCACCATCTCTCTGTATGAGAGCAGCTTTGTGTAACTTTTTTACTACTCCACTGATAAAGAGGGATTCAGATTAACTCCTCAAACCACTCTGCTCCACCAGACAACTTGCACTGAAAGTAGGAAAAAAAAAAGAACAAGAGAAGGAGGGTATTGTTCTACCACAAGAAACTTTGCTCCAGGACAGGGATATGTCTAGTTAATACCTGATATCTTCATCTGTCACCATAAAGGCTTTGCAAAGGGGCTGGGAGGTGTTGAGCCAGACCCCGGGGTTCTTCTCCACGGCGGCCGAGAGCTGCCCAGTGATGGGCATGGTGCTGGTGTGCAGGGCGCTGGCGATGGCCGAGAGCAGCGTCTCATCCGTGCAGCCAGGGCCAACCCCTGCAGCAGGGAGGGAAAGGCACCATCAGCACTGAGCAAGGCAAAGCACAACAGGAGCTGTTGAAATGTTGGGGTGATCCCTGCCACAAAGCCAGGCTGGGCAAGGAGGGGATTGAGAGCAACCCTGAGGAGAAAGACTTGGGGGGGCTGGTGGATGAGAAGCTCAATGTGAGCCAGCAATGAGTGAGTGCAGGACAGAGAGTCCCAAATGTCTTGGGCTGCAGCCAAAGGAGTGTGACCAGAAGGTCGAGGGAGGGGATTCTGCCCCTCTGCTCTGCTCTGGTGAGACCCCACCTGGAGCTCTGCGTCCAGCTCTGGAGCCCCCAGCACAAGGACATGGACCTGTTGGACCGGGTGTAGAGGAGGCTACAGAGATGAACAGAGAGATGGAGCATCTCTGCTATGAAGACAGGCTGAGGGAGTTGGGCTTGTTCAGCCTGGAGAAGAGAAGGCTCCAGGGAGACCTTAGTGCAGCCTTCCAGTATCTGAAGGGGGCTACAAGAAAGCTGGGGAGGGACTTTTCACAAATGCCTGTAGTGATAGGATGAGGGGTGATGGCTCTAAACTGGAAGAGGGGAGACTTAGATTGGAAATTAGAAGGAAATTCTTTACCCTGAGGGTGGGGAGACCCTGGCACAGGTTGCCCAGGGGGGTTGTGGATGCTCCATCCCTGGAGGTGTTCAAGGCCAGGTTGGAGGGGGCCTTGAGCAACCTGGTCTAGTGGGAGGTGTCCCTGCCATGGCAGGGGGGGGGGAACTGGGTGATCTTTAAGCTCCCTTCCAACCCAAACCATTCTATGATTCTATATGAAATTTTAATGACAAAGCATGTAATGGCATTTAGGGAGCCAACACAACATAAATCTCAGTTATAAATTTTTCTAACAGCTCCTGTACAACCCTCTCCAAGGTTATGTAAACCCAGTTCAGTCCCTCATCCTGTTACATAAAAACCCCCAAATTGGGAATGGAAGCTGCTTCCATTTTGCCTCTGCAAAATGAACAACAAGAAGTCAAGCAGCTTTGCTTCAGCATCTCCTCAGGATGAGGAGCACTGAGCCTTCCAGCCAGGGCACCAACAGCTCCTGCTGAAGCAGGAGTGGCCCAGAGCACTGGAGAACCAGGAGGTCAAACACAAAACCTTCAAATCACCACTGGCTGGGATCAAAAAGCCACCTCTGGAGTCAAGGGCAGGCTCTGATTACCTTGTAAACCTTTTGGAAGGTCCATTGTTTTCACCAGCTCCTCTGCAATGTCGAAAGCATTCAGTCCACTTAATTTCTTCTCCCAGAAGAGCTGACATCAAAGAAAGCATTTATTGGCACAGAACAGAAAGGGAATTGACAACTGCACAGGGCACCTGCTTCCTGTCACAGGAGGGAGGAGCAGCTCTGAGCACAATGTTCTACCAGAGCTACCAGAGAAGGGCTCTGCTCTGTCTGACAGGGGACAACCCTCAGCCCAACCTCTCCCACAACAACCATCCCAATGTGCTGCCTTGCAAGAGACTCTCTTTTCTTCCAGGGACTGGAACTCTCCCTGCTTCCAAACTGGAAGCTTCATCTAAGTGCACATCCTGTGGGACAGCCTTTTTCACACTCCTCTTCCTCTCCTGCCATCTCACCACAGAATTCAAGGAATGCAGGAATTGTATCCAAGCTCTTCCCAAGGTAAAGTTTTATTTTATCCCTCTCAAGCAGTTCCTCATGAGAACAACCCTGTCTAGTCCTTCACTCAGGATCACAGGTTCTCCTCAAGGTTTTAAGGTATGGTTTGGTGGGAAGTCAGATACTCCACCTAGGTGGACCTCCAACTCTTGACCTACACGTATAGAGATGGATCCACGAATAGCTGGAGCACCATTGCCCTTACAAGAAAACAATTTCATCCAGGTTTTGAGAAACTAAGAATTTACCCCAAACAGTCAACACATCACCTTTCATGGCTTCAAAACATGAGTGCAACTAGACCCAGTCTAGTGGTCAGGGAGAAGATGGAATCAAGGCTGGACTTGATGATCCTGGAGGTCTCCTCCAACCTAAATGATTCTATGGTTCTATTCTCTGATCCCTTTTCCAGTTACCAGCTCCCAACAAGGAGAACCCAGCCTAGGACTTGCAAACAGGTGGATTTTAAGCCAGCACAGGTGAATTTTAAGCCAGCACATGACAGGACTTAGCAGTGCTCCAAATTTTGAAGAAACATCTGGAAACTGCTGCTCAGAGGTTAAAATATACTGGGTTAACGTTTTAAAGTTGTAATCTAACAGACTCCTAGATGTATAATGGAGAGAAAGACAAATGCAACAGTGAGTTTGCCCTATTCTATGCTATATAATAGAAAATAAACCATATAAACTCTACCCAGCCCCAAGCTTTGCATATCAAGGTCATGACTTTAGTGTCCTCTTATCATCTGAACTAGCCAAGGGGTTTATGGGAGTAGCAACAACACTTTGAGCACACACTCTGCTTCCTTCAGAAGCCACATTAAAACCCTACCAACCTCTTTCAACCAACAAAACCAACCCAGCCACCCAACTCCACTGCAAATGGAGCCCCTCTCTCACTTCACAAAGGGAGGTTTTAAGTTTGTGGGAAAGGTTTTTAATGAGCAAGGTGGGTATTTTTCAATCAAATTTTTAAAATATCCTGTTATCATCCTCCCCTCTTGGAATGACAGATTTTAATTCCACCAGACCAGAAAGAGTTTAAGCTGTACTGATCACTGATAGTGATGCCAGCAGGTGAACAGACTAATGAAGCTGAATATCTAGTTTCCAAAAGTGCTAAAGATGGACTCACTACAGGGAAGGAGTCACAGAATCCCTGCTGTGGGCTCTGCAGAGGCCACAGGCTGTCAGCCCCAGAGCTTTGAACTGGCACAGCTCATTCCACCAGTGCCCACCTTCAAAGCCACACTTGTCCCAAGCTGACTTTTGCCATCCTGTCACTAAATAGAATTAAGCTGAAAGATTGCCTTGAATTCTGGGGTATTCTCTTTGTTTGCAAATAGACAGTATGATATGAGGAGGACTTTGATTTGCTGTTAATAATGACATCCCAAGTGAATTTAGGAGCTATTCATGTAGATGGATGAATAGTACTAATGACACATGCACGTGACAAAGGTCCATGCAGGGGGTACAACCCCTCACATCCATCCCAAACACCTCCACAGAACAGGGATTGCTTCAAGCACAGAATTCTTACACAGCTGGAACATCTCCCAGGGATTCTAATCACAAAGCAAAAGTCCCCTCAAGTGGTTACAGCATCTTCCTGGATTTGTAGATGATACTTAATTTTAATATTAAGGAAATAAGGCTTAACTACAACAGAATTTTATCTAAACATCATTGTAATCTTACCTATATGTTGGAAACGGGGTTTGTTCTGATTTTAGAAGCTGGGAGCACTGGAAATTATTGTTTCTGAAATATCAAGGGCTTCAAATTGTCCAAGACTATTTGTTCAGCATCCCAAAATTAAAGTGGTTTATTTTGGGACCCTCCCAGGAGCAAAAGCAGGAATTTCTTAGTTCTGGAGGAGGTGGTGCTAAGGCACAAGCCCTACCTGTCGGGGCTGGTCCACAGCCTTCTGAGGATCACTCTTGACCTTGTTGCTGGGGTGGTTGGTGATCTTGGTGACAGGCTGCTTGAAGATGGAGGCTGTCTGTCGGACAGGCAGGGCCGTGTTCAAATCGGGCTTGCCCTAAAAATGTCAAACAGAAGAGGGAAAGCCCACAAAAACAGTCACAGTTTGCTAAAATGTTCCTACAGCCAGGAAGATGGACAGCAGGGAAAAGAGTTCATGGACCTGAAAACTTGTCTGATCTCAAGGTGTATAAGTTAAACTGCTAAAAATCATGGAATGGGTTGGGTTGGAAGGGACCTCAAAGATCATCCAGTTCCAACCCCCTGCCATGGCAGGGACACCTCCCACTACATCAGTTGCTCAAGGCCCCATCCAGCCTGGCCTTGAACACCTCCAGGGATGGAGCATCCACAACCCCCCTGGGCAACCTGTGCCAGTGTCTCACCACCCTCAGAGTGAAAAGCTCCTTCCTAAATTCTAATCTAAATTTCCAGTTTGAACCCATTACCCCTCATTCTGCCACTACAAGCCCTTGTGAAAAGTCCCTCCCCAGCTTTCTTGTAGCCCCCTTCAGCTACTGGAAGACTGCAATAAGGTCTCTCTGGAGCCTTCTCTGTAACTACCTTCAAATCTTGCCTTACACCTATCAAAATTACATGAAGTTTTTCATTCTTTCACATTCTACTTAACAGACTAACCTCCTCTCATTCTAGTTTATGTATGTTGCTTTTATCCTGATCTTGACTGAATTTAGAAGCCCAAACACTGAGTTTGCACTTTGACAAACCACTTAGAGGTCACTAAAACAGAAGGTTTGGAGACATTATTTGTAATAATTAGGAAAAATTACAATGCGGGATTTAAAGCTCATTTTGTGAACACAGAAATCATCCTAAACCATTTACATCCAGTTGTGGATGGCAATAAACAGATCAATAAAGCTGGAATCTGGATTGCTCTTTTTACCTTCAGCTTTTAAATGGAGCTCACACCAACCAAGTCTTCATGAGATGGCTGCATTTTGTGTTAGTGAAAACCAAGGGAGACTGTTCCTTGCTCCCAAGATCTCACTCAAGCCTGGGCATGGCTGTAGGACTTGCTTTGTTCTTGAGGCTGCAGACACCATGTCTGCCTCACATATTTATTCATGAGATGTAGAAAAGATGTATTCAGGACAAATCATTCTGAACCATCTGTGTGCTGATCCATTTATAAGCCAATGATCACTATTTGTACATGTATTGAAAGGTCTGGGTGAATTTTTAGCTTGTGAGAGGTGTGTTAGCTGCTGGTTGCTGCAGCAAAGCAACCCTAACCTGGGGAGAACTTCTTGGGGCCTTCCAGTAGCTGAAGGGGGCTACAAGAAAGCTGGGGAGGGACTTTTTACAAGGGCCTGTAGTGATAGGATGAGGAGTAATGAGCTCAAACTGGAGAAAGGGAGATTTAGATTGGAAATTAGGAAGAAATTCTTCACTGTGAGGGTGGTGAGACACTGGCACAGGTTGCCCAGGGGGGTTGTGGATGCTCCATCCCTGGAGGTGTTCAAGGCCAGGTTGGATGGGGCCTTGAGCAACCTGGTCTAGTGGGAGGTGTCCCTGCCATGGCAGAGGGGGTGGTACTAGATGATCTTTGAGGTCCCTTCCAACCCAAACCATTCCATGATTCTATGATCTTTCTTTCACAATATCACTACACCACCTAGTGCTATATGTACTTGTTCCCATCACTCTGATGATGATGATTCTTGACTAATTTGACATATTAAGAAAATCAGCATTATGCTGGTTTCCACATTTTTGTTTAGGTGCACAGACACAAGCTTCTAAAAATCTTTTAACATCCAATGAAGATACTGGCTGCCCAGAGAGGGGGTGGAGGCCCCATCCCTGGAGTCCTTCAAGGTGAGGCTTGCTGGGGCTGTGAGCAGCCTGCCCTAGGTAGAGATGTCCCTGCTGGTGTAGGGAGGTTGGCCCAGATGAGCTCTGGAGGTCCCTTCCAGCCTCAAACACTCTATGATTCTACCCCAGGGGCAGCCTGGCCAGCACAAGAGCAGATGGAGAGGGGAAAGGTGCTGCTGCATCTCAGTCTTACTTTGGCCTGGTTGGAGCAGTCGTAGCGCATCCTCTGCCTGTTCTTGTTCATTTTGTTCATCAGCATCTTCCCCGTGCGGAAGTCGAAGGTGCTGAGGTCCATGGAGCTGCCCAGGTAACGAGCCAGCTGGGGCTTGCTGCGGAACTTCTTACCACTGGGGCTGGAGCAAAACACACAGCAAAGAGAGGAGGGGGGAAATTAAAACTCCCTGCACTCGCTGCAACTCAGGAGAGGTCAGTTGTATCCCCATGGAAAACCTGTGCTGAACTTCCAAGAATGAAGCTCACGTCAAACTCTAAATGGATATCACTGTTTCCCTATTAACTCCTCATGATTATTATGGAAGATTATTAATTGCAAAAATGCCATGTTTAAAATGGTTTTACACATGATGAGGAAGATTCAGACCAGGTATAAATGAAGACAGGCAGCATAATCCACACAACCAGCATGGGGGTATCATCACTCAGCTGTCTCAAGTAATAAATGCCCATTTTGAAGCATATTTTCCTCTCTCAGGAGCATTACACTTGACCAGCACCACAAACATCTCCTTAGACTCCTTTTCACCCCCCTTGAAGTGCACATCCAGGTTTGATAACAAGTCTTCGGGAGCATTCTGAACTCTTCAGGATTCCACAGCCAAAAAAAATCAGGAGTTACCCACTAACAAGCTGCAAAGAATTAGAAGGCTCAAGTGAAGCAAAGATTAAGGTCAAAACCTTGGAAAACTTGCCATTAGTGGCAAAACAGAAGAGAGATTCTTTTTAAACACCTGGTTTCACATGAAAAACTCCAACCCAGCAAGCAGGCACAAATTACTGCAGCTCCTTCTTGCCACTGGGTTGGGGTTTTTTAATAATGTAACATAACCTCTTGCACCACCACGGAAAGTGCTGCCAGGTCAGCCCTCAGTTTCATGCATTAAGCAAAAAAGTCAGTGTGTTATGACAGTGTGGAACTACACAGAAAATAAGTACTCTTCATGTTCTCATTTATAGAATCATTATGGTTGGAAAGGACCTCTAGGATCATCAAGTCCAACTTTCACCCCAACCTCTCCCTAATGATGATTTAGCATCATAATGTCTCTATTCCCTTAAATTTCTCTCATTTGGGGTTTTCTGCATCTTGCAACTTGCATATTCCATCTTAGTACCCATCTACTCCATGTAGATCTATCATACTAAGCACAGGGTGGTTGGGTGAAAGGCTTCTCAAGACTAAAATCCAATTTCCACCCCTATTTACCCATTTCCCTCCTCTGAAGAGCAGTTAGTAGTGCTGGAACACTTTTTTCAGCCATTATTGCAAGGAAATGGGGTGATCTCCTCCCTAGCCTACAAACACCCTCCACTCTCAATGTACCAAGGTCACATCCCAGCTGGACCTCACTGACAGGTTGTCCATTGTAGTGGTGGCACCCCTGAGTCACTCAAAGCAACCTGACACCATTCAAGTGCTGAACTTGAGGTGACCAGCAGCAGCACCTCTAGATCAGAGCCCCTGTTCTTCCTACTGAGGAGGGAAACTGCAGCAATGCAACTTTTGATTGCCTGGGACAAATCAACACCAATGAGGTTCAAATGCTTTCAGAGGACAGCTGGAGCTCCATCACTTCTGACATTCCCCAGGCCAGCAATGCAGGCTACTTGTTGTAAGGTTTCTACTTGAAGGCCTAGAATAACTTAGAGAATCATTTAGGTTGGAAAAGACCTCTAAGATCAGCAAGTCCAACCATCAACCCAACACTACCATGACCACTAGACCATGTTCTGAAGTGCCACAGCTACACAGTTGTTGAACCCCTCCAGGGATGGTGACTCCATCAGTGCCCTGGGCAGCCTGGTCCAGGGCTTAATCACTTCTTTAGTAAAGCAATTTTTCCTAATATCCAATCTAACCCACCCCTGGCACAACTTGAGGCCATTTTCACTTATCCTATCACTAGTTACTTGGGAGAAAAAAACAACACCCAACTCTCTACAACCTCTTTTCAGGGAGTTGTAGAGAGCAATAAGGTCTCACCTCAGCCTTCTCTTCTCTAAACAGTCCCAGTTCCCTCAGCCTCTCCTCATAAGATGTTCTCCAGGCCCTCATCAGCTTGGTTGCCCTTGAAATAATGAAGCTGCCACAGGATGAGAGGAGAGTATTCCTGCTTCAGCTCTACCACCGTGGTGTTCACACCAGTGAGATACTAACAACCTCTCTAGGGCCTTCTGAAAGGAAAAAGCCTCTTTTTCTACTCATTACCTGCTGCTCTGAAGCCTTTTATTAGGGGAAAGGTCTGAAAAAACAGCATAAAATTTCTAGTATGGCACCATGGCAAACCAGTTAGTCCAAGTCAGGCTGTGCATGCAAAAAAATAGATTACAACAATAAATCAGAAAGAACTCAAGTGTTAAAAGCTCATAAAAACCAGAGATAAGGATAATATGAATTAGGCTAAAACTGAAAAACGTCTCTCAAAGGGCTTAAGACCAAAAGGTTGTGGTCACATCCCCCCTCCAGCATCTGCTTAGAAAGCTCCTGGCCCTGATTGCTCCCAAGCTGCTTATCCTGCCCCCACCACCACCCCTCGAGCATGGAAGTGTTCATGGCAATGCTCTGCAACCAGACAGGGACAACAATAATAACCCATCTTTGGAGGGCAGGGAGAGGAGGAGGAAACACTTTGTCACTGGTTATTCCTCAGCTGGACTGGGCTGCACCAACACTCAGGCCAGAAGATGAGACAGAGAGGAGGGAGAAGCAGATAGGAACAGGGGCTGGGTCCACACTCAAATTTGCAACTGTTTTTTGGAAATATAAAGGGAGTTGTATGTCTCAGTCCAGGAAGAGGAATAACCAGCTCCAGCAGCTCTCAGGCCAGAGCCATCACTGCAATCAGTGAGGCCAAGAAGAGAAACTTTTACTATATGAACATGACACTGTTTCCTCTTCCAAGATCCACAGCTCCAATTTAGGGTTTAGTGTTTTAGTAATTTTAGAAATAACACATTACAGTGAATTATGCACTTGGAAGCTGAGCATAACTTGCAGCACAGAGCCAGATACACTCAGAGACATTACTTTAAATGAACACAGCCCTTCAGCTTTTTAGTTTAGTGTGTGCTCTAGTAACTTTGCAACGGATCTGAAAAGCTGCTCAAAGTCCACATATGTCTAAAAAAAACCCACCTGAAGTGACTCAGAGTCCTGTCTCTTCCTGGGGAAGCTTGGCCCAAGGGAAAAGCACTGAAATGTTCAGAAGAAAAACTTTTATTCTGATTATGTCTCAAAAAAAGGCAACACCACAGCAAGCTCCTGGGGAACAATGGCACACCAGGGAACAAAGCTACCACTGGCAGCTGACAGTAAACTCAGCAAGGAAGGGGCTGGGGTGCTCTGGAGCTCCCAGGGTCCCTCTGGCAGGAGCATGCTGGGGAGGACACAGCCACTGAGGGCACCTACAGAATCTGAGAGGGTCAAACGGGGGAGAAAGAAAATAAAAGACCCACAAAACTTGAGCTCACCACATGTCCCGAGGCACAGAAACAGTAAATCCACATTTATGAACTCTGGCCACCATTAAAATGCTCACGTGCCCTTTAAATGTCACAGAACATGAAATTTATCCCCTTCCAGGGCAGAGCCAAAGCTTTGCTCTGCTCTCCTGCTTTTGAAACGCAAAGATTTAAGAGAGCCAGGTGAGGGACATCTGGGTAGAGAGCAGCAAACCCAAAGAGCTTTGCAGGCACTCGGCTCCTGGGGCTTCCACCCTTCACCGTGTCCCACCACAAGGCAACTGGAGTCCTGAACATTCCCCACACTCGTCCACCAACAGCTCCAGCACTTTATCTGTGGGCACAGGAGGCCCCAGCACCCACAAAACCAACCCAGGAGGACCCGGGGGTGGTGGGACCCAACCCGAGTCACACCCGGGGGCACTGGGGGGGGTTAAGCTGCAGGGTACGAGGGGCCAGGCGCTGGCAGGTCCTGCTGCTCTCCATGTGCAGCTCCCCCTTTGTTTCCTGCCTTATATTCTTAAGGAGAGAGCGACTGGAGCCCAGGCCCTCTCCCCTCCTCCCTCATCACACGAGTCTCCTCCCCTCCCTCCGCTGGAGCTGCACAACTTGGAAAGCAAGGGACAAAAGACTTAAAAAAAAACCCAACCCCAACCCTGAACAAGCCCAGGCGCTGCCTGCCTCTGAAGAAACGGAGACAGGAGGAACATCGGTAAAAAAGGGTAAAAAAGGTAAAAAGGCTCATGCCCAAAGCCTCATTTCCTCAGGGGAGGGGTGATGGGTACTGGAGAGAATCATAGAATCATTTAGGTTGGAAAGGACCTCTAGGATCAGCAAGTCCAACCTCTCCCTGACCCCTAGACCATGTCCCAAAGCACCACATCTACTCTTTTCTGAACCCCTCCAGGGATGGTGACTCAAGATGCTTTTCCTTCTCCTTTCCACTCGTGCTCCCCACTGTGCAGAGCTGGGGAGTCACAGCCCAGGCTCCATCCCTCTCTTCTCCCCAGCTCTGCTCCAGGCAAACCCAGTGCCTGGTCTCTGTGGGTGCTGTAACCCCCCGAAGCTGCTCCTTAGGGCGAGGTGTCCCCTGGGACCTCTCACACACTGTCACCCCTAGTCCTCCTCTCACAGCATCTTCACATTATCCTTGGCTGCAGCTCCTGCACCAAGTCCTGCTCCAACAACCCGGTTATCATGGGATGGACTCAGACACACTCACAGCTTCCACCAGCACCTGATGAAGCAAGACCAGGTGACTCCTCCAGCTGCCACAACCCACCCCACACCTGCACATCCCTGCAGCAGCATCTCCCCATCCCTCCATGAACAGGTGCCCTCAGCTCTGCACAGAGCAGCCACGGGGAATCGTGCTGTCCCTTGTCACCACAACTGCCCAAGCAACACTGGGACACTCCACAGATTTGTCTTTGTTCAAGAACTTGGGCTCCAACCACACAAAAAACCCCGAAACAAAGAACCTGGATACACACAAAACCTCTCAAACTTCCAGAGCCCTAGACAAGAACCCAAGTGGCAGCCCCACAACACTGAATGAGCCCAAATATAACCAGTCATTTTCAGAAGACTCATCTCAAGCATCACGAGAGCTTCCCTGGGGAGCTGTGGGCCAAGGAGAACCAAGACAGAGCAAAGTATGTTCTCAGCAGAAGCATTCTCCTCCACTATTCTGGGGGGAAAAAATGTATACAGACCAAAATATACCCGGGAGGTGTTAAAAATGTTTTCTGCATAGGTAGGGAATTCACAACAAAATCAGCTTCACCCAAGAGAGCTGTTGAGTTTTGCAGAGCAGTGAAGTCAACAACTCCTGGAAGCAGAGACAAGCAGCGACCCCAAACTTCTCAAACACTTGGACATCAAACCTTCAGCAGTAAAATACACCAAGTTCTTCTAGGTGAGAACTGAGTCTGAAGAGCAGCTTTGGAGCCAAAACTCCCTCAAAGACAACCCACTTTCACAAAATCCCTGATATGCTTCTATTCCCAAATCTTGCATCTCTCACAAAACCCCTGATACGCTGTTTCCAAAATCCTGTATCTCTCACAAAATCCCTGATATGCTTCTATTCCCAAATCTTGCATCTCTCACAAAACCCCTGATATGCTTCTGTTCCCCAAATCCTGCATCCCTGCACCTTTCCCACTCGCTGCAAATTTGGCCCACAAGCTCCATCACATCAGCCAGACACCAACTCTTAAGCCACAGGCAGACAAGAGAACTCACTCAAATTAAACAATTTCTGCACGATCAACAACTGGTAAGCATGAGGTTAGAGGAGTTTCCTAAAAACCTGCCCAGGCTCTTACACAAGGAGGGTTTCATTTCCAGGCAGAAACTGGCTCGCACAGACACACACCCCAAGAGCTGAACACACGGGGCACAACTCATGTGTCTTGTCACCAAGGAGGAACTCCTCCACCAGAAACCTCCACGCAGAAAGCACGTGCTGCTGGTGCCTGGTCACAAAAGGAAACCTCCACATGGAACGAGCACCAGAGCCCAACAAAACAGCTCAGAACAGCAGCAGCTGCCGCTTGCCTCAGCTCCCTGGTGCTTCTCAAGGCTGGTTGAACACGGGAATGCTCCTTTCTCAACCATGGGTGTAATTTTCTACAAATACTTCCTGCAGCTGGACATAAAACCCCATCCAGGTAAAGAACGGGCAGAACGAGCAGAGGTGTTAAACTGCCACACGTGTATTTTCTGAGGATGTTTTCCTCTCTCCCTAAGTTCAGCTCTGAGCCTACAACTTCACAAAGTTCTTGAAGAAGCAGGGATGTTTCAAGCTCTCTCTGCACCTCCTCCAGCTGCTGCCGGTGCTCTCTCCTCCTCCCCACAGGCTCCGGGCTGTGCTGGTGGAGCTGGCACTTCCAGCTTTCTGCTCTCAGGGGTGGCATTTGCTGGTTCCCTCTCCACCCAGCTTTTCTCACCATCCCTCCTCTGCTTCAAATAAACGAACGCTAACACGTGCAGAAGTTGCTCGCACACATCTTGCCGACCAGCAAGGCTGGATAAGGACACCTGGGAAACTTCTGCTCTGCTCCACCAGCTCCCCACGGCCCCGAGTTCCACACATCAGCTGGTGGGGGCACCGAGGCTGACTCTTATGGGTGCGGGAAGGATCCATATGGCCCACCTACAGCCATATGAGACATACATTGATATTAATAGCAACCCTCCAGGCAGAGCGAGCAGCTCCCCGGCCATATGCTTCCCCCAGCAGCGATGCTCCCAGGATAACGCGTCCTCAGCCTTGCCCCTGGACTCTCAGCTCCAGCAGCAGCCACCACCGCGGGCAGGAAAACGCTGCCTTCCTCATCCTACCCCAAAATTCATTAATACAGAGGAAAAAGCAGCAGACGGAGCCCCGAGCAGGCAGGTAACCCCTCTCACCCATCCCTGGCTACTTCGCAAACACCTTGTTTATCTGAGATTCACAAAAAACAACTGTATTCGGCGGGCATGAGCCGCTCTGAAGGGCCAAGCGGGGGTCCCGAGGGTCATGCCCCCTGCCCGGGGCTCACGGCGGGTCGCTGACAGCGAGGGGGTAGCGGGGGAGCCCCCAGACCCCAGAGCTCGCCCCTATGGCACCTACTGCTATAGGTGCTGGCACCCCCGGCACCTCCAGCCCCCGGGGCACGGCCACCTGTGGCGACAGGCAGCGCCGGTGCCTCCCCCAGTGCCCCGGCCCGACCTCCCCCTTCCCCGGGGCGGGCTCCTCCTCAGGGCAGCGCGGCCCGAGCCCCCCGGGGAGAGCCTCCCGGGCAGAGCCGGCACGGCCCGGCCGAGCGCTCCCACCTCTTCCGCTCCATCGCGGCCCGGCCCGGCCCGAGGCCGCTCCCTCCGGGCTCCGCCGCCTCCCGCCGCCTCCGCCGGCTCTTCCCGAGCGCCGCGCTCTCCTCCCG
>VYZX01025409.1:0-55989 GCA_013401335.1 Brachypteracias leptosomus | reverse complement strand
ACAGACCCACTACACTACTGAACAGGAGAGATCAGAACTGGAGTTAACTTCCTTGCTTAGCCATTCCTTGTTGGGAAAGCCAGTTCTTGTTCAAACTGGTCCCTATATGTAGAATGGGGTCTAGCAGAATGGACAAAAGGAGATAGAGGAAGAGGTGCACAGAACTACATAACACAGGAGCTTAAAGTCTAGAAGGAAAAAAACTAACCTGTTTGTAAGACGCTATAAATGCCTTGTTTTATTTCTGACTGCATTAGACTTCATTTCAGTTCCATTCACCCCAAACTTTACATAGGTCTTTCAGGAACTGACTTTTCTAATTCTAAGACATTCAGGTGACAGAATAACACTCAGTGGCATTATCTGGTCAGTCAGTAGTTAATGCAATGTAACTGTTTAGGAGATATTTTTCCCTTGGCTTTTAGCCTTCCTGACTTTCTTAATGTCTGAGATGACTAAATAATTTAGCAGCTTAAGCACAATCAAATGCACAGTGTGATGCTTACCAGGAAGCTGTCTGCTAAATGCTTTTGAGTACTGAAATACAGCAGCTGAGTCAGAACAGTTTCCTGAGCAGCAGCACAAGGTGAATATGCCTTTCAGGTTTTGGTTTTAAAGAGCCAGCTAATAAGTGACCTGTCCCCGCCCCTGTGCCCCTAGCAACCTTGGTGATTACTGCAGAATCCTGGTGGCTAGGAAGCTTGCAGAAGGCCACTCATGCTGCAAGTCAGGCACTTGCTCAACTGCTTTGCTGTCTGAGGCATACTCAAGCCACCCTCTAAATGAAGGTGAGTAGGGTCAGTAGTTCTGACTAACCACCAACTCGTCACAGAAAGAAAGGGAATGTCTGTATGCTGAGCCCTTGTGAACACCTGGCCCCATTGTAAAAAATTATGCAGAGGTGTAATGAGAAGAGTGAGTTCCAGGCACATGCTCCAGAGAAATACAGACCCTTGTGTCAAGTCTTGGTCTCCCTGGCATAAGAAAGACACTGTGGAGCTAGAGAGGGTTTGGTGGAGTACCACTGCAATGGTCAGGGGGCTGGAGCACTTGCCTTTCAAGGAGAGGCTGAGGAAACTGGCTTTGTCAGACATAAAGAAAATAAGTCTAAGTGGAATCTAACTGCAGTTTTCCACTTCATAAAGGCAGCGAAAGCAGAGCCAGACTCTCCTCAAAGCTGCACAGAGGGAAAATGAGGCAACAGGCACTAGCTGCAACAAGGGAAATTCCAACTGGACAGAAAGAAAGTCTCCCCCAACAGTGGTGCTGTACTGGAACAAGTGCCCAGAGAGGCTGTCAATCCTCCATCTGTGGAGACACTGAGAACTTTACTCTGAGTTGCCAGATCTAGCTTTGGAGTTAGCCATGCGACACACATGTTGTTGGACTAGAGACATCTACAGGGTCTTTCTGACAATCAAAATTCTGCCGTTCCACAGCATCTAGATCCAGTTCCCCTGCATTCAGCTACACAGTCTGCCACCTTTTAAATGCTTCTGTTTCTGAGTGGTCTGTCTTTCTAGGAGGGGTTTACATGGCACAGTAAATTCCAATGTGTCACCTTGTTGTCTTGAAAGCTGTGTCGCAAAGGAGATTATCTAGCATGCTGAAGGTGGATCAGAGCAATTTCTTGAACCTGATGCTGTATTTTCAAACTCTAGGTCGTGTCAAAGAGATAACTTAAACTTTTGGCATGTAACTTTTAATGTTCATGATTCTTTCTTCCTGTTAGGGGCTTCCTTTGTTGCTGGCGAACTGAATACTAACAAGCATCAGCAGCATGCTTTCAAGCTCACTTTGTGCATCGTAACATACATCTTGTAAATACAAGACCAGAAAAGCCAGTCCCTGGCAGTCTTTCCTACTACAGCCTTGATCTATGAGCTTCATACTGCCACCAGAAAAGGCTTTTATCACTGGCTAGGAATGGCTAAATATTGGACACAGAAGAAGGAGCACATGAGAAATCATTGGGAAGTTTGGATGATGCAGCCAGGCATCCAGGACACAGTGCTCTGGATCTTTACTTCTTGAGAGTCCAGTGGTGATGAAGACCATGCCCCAGGGTCAGGCCTTTCATGTCTGCTGTTTCTGCAGTCAGATTCTATGCATACCCTCTTGAGAGGCCAGTGAGTAACACTTTTCATGCTCTGATCTCTTCTAGAGTAGTAATTCTATTTTTAATATTTCTTACAAAGATCACTTCTATGGCTACATGTATATATTTCAGAAACTACTTCATGCTATTACAATATTTATGTAATATTAATATATTACTGCTTCCATTAAATATAATACAATTGCATTACTGAGAATTATATTGCTTCACTTTAAGGTTCTATTCTCCCTATTTTTGTGACTGTAGAAACAGCAGAATAAAAGGGAAAACATCAGCTCTGTGGAAACCTGGCTTTTCTTGTTCAGTTTCTGAGCACACATCCTTCCCTTGTAATTCCACACTCTGGAGTCCTAGCTGTTCATTGCAAGCAACACATTAAAAAGTCTCTGCTTTTTCAGCTGGAAACACTGAGTGGGATGTTGAGGCAGGACATATTGAAAGCTATACAGGCAGGAGACAAAAAGAAGATACAGGTATGTTGGGCTTTGCAACAGTTTTCAGTTTGCACTGCAAATAATATAAAACATCTGAATGAATCATGTTGGGAATCCTATGTTTCATGATTCCCAACCTTTGTTTCTTTGTTCCTCCTTCTCAGGAGGACTAATCAGTCTTGCTAGAAGTCCCAAAAGAGACACACAGCAACAACAAGTTCTGGAAAGTGAAATACTAAGGAAGAGAAGAACAAAGTGGGAAGATGTAATCCTCCTCACCTGACATGCTCCCAGCCTCCAGCTCTCTTCAGCTCTTCCTAGGACATTGTGGCTTCTAAGTATTCAGTAGCCTTTTCTGAAGCCTAAGCAGGGAGAGGAAGTGAAACAGGATCTTGGAGGCAGCTGAAAGCAGATACATCATTTTATGGAGGCTATAACAACTCCAGCTGGAGTGTGGTCATGGTCCTGTGGCCCTGCCCCAGTACAAGTGAGTCTGGGTCACAGCAGTGAACCAGAGATGTGCTCATTTGTTCAGCAACAATCCTAGTCCATTACGCAAGTACTTTACAGGGTGATAGTTTTTTACTGTGTAGGACTATCTCTATGCAAGCAAGAGGCATGATATCATCATGCCTCAGAAATGATGAATAAGGCAGTGTGAGAGATGGTGCCATACTCCTAGTGGAGTCTGGAGTCTGAAGTGGATGCTGTCACAGGCTGGTGGCCCCATCTTCCCTACATCTAGCTGGGGATAGACTCTTGGTGAAGCTGAGCACCAGGGCATAATGAGGCAGAGGTTTCTGGCATTCCCATCCCTGTCATGGGTCATAGTTCTGCTATTGCTAGTGTCAGATCTGGGCATTACCAAGTTACTCGCAGAAGTGCCTGGATTAACTGAAGCACATGTACTCATCTTTATGAATTAGCCAGAGTGTGTAATTCTTCACGGAAGGCGCAGCACTCTCCCACCGAAAGCAGGAAGATAAACTTTTTCTGGTCCATTGGGAAGCTTGCCAGTTCCAAGGCAGCCCAGTGACTTTTTTTAAACCAGTTTTAGTTGCCAGAGTGAACTTTCAATCTGTTATATCTCTGCTGTGCTTCTATTGGCCTAGAGGTGGGTCTACCACCTTGGTAGCCTATAGAGATAACCACAGAAGAGAGCTGGTCTACTCTTATTTTCTTCTGTCCCTCTGAAATGGTAAAAACTTTGTTCCAGCTTGTAGAGTAGAATAGTTCTTAACTGTGATTTAATAACAAGAATATAGCATGGAGATGTCAATATCCTCCCTGCCTTGAAACTTCGGTGCACTCACCCATGTGAGGAGACAGACCCTTTGTAGGCAGGAAGATTACCTTTCTCAATATTAGCTCTGCACCTTCAGTTCCTTCAAGTGGTGTGCTTAATAATAATAATGACAACAGCAGCAACAGCAATGGTGGTTTAGCTATATCTGATGCAAGTTTGAAAGCCCTGAAGGGAAACCTTTCTATCACAAAAATGTATGAGAGATTTAAAAGCCACCTTCAAAATACTTTCCACACTTCAGTGCCTACCCTTCTGTTCTGACTTCTGCTCTGCTTATCACTGCTGGCATTGTCAGAACAAATGGTTGAACCCCTCAACATTTCTTCTGCAAACAAAATCTGATTTTCATTGTTGAGTGTATTTAGTACATACATGATTAAATAATTAAATTTCTGCTCATAGAAACACCAAAGGGTCAGCACCAGGGAGGAGAGGAAAAACTACTTGAGCTAAGGGACAATGTTGGACACAAATACATCTAGGCTAAAAACCCCTGAAGGGGCAAGTAGCAGGGGACTGGACTCCATGACGCTGAAGCCCCTTTTTGTCCTGGTTTCCAAGTAGCAGCATGTCGGAGAGGGAGAGAGAGCAAGTAGTAGGGGAGACATGCTTTGAAAATCCCTCTTGTATTTGCAAGGGCCTGAGGTGTGTCTTTGCATTGTTTAGTGGTAATCTGTTTCTTATTAATGCAATGTGATGTCCAAGGACACTGTGTACTGACCTGGAGTAAAGCTGTGTGCAGCTGTGGGAATGATGTCAGTGTCTTGTTCTTCAATGAGCATGTTCTGGGGGTCGTCGAGAGCCAGACTCCGGGAGCCGTCTGCAATGAGGAACAACATCCCTCCAGCCAACATCCTTGTAAAGGGTGCCAGACACCCCCGTGCACTGGAAGATGGCAGCCATGCCCGCTTTTCCATACTCTACCAATAACCACCCCATCCCTTTTTTACCATTTCCTCTGTTATCAAAGCTTGATCCAGTACCTCATTCTGCTGCAGAGTTGGAGCTTTCACAGAGTGGGTGATCTCTGTATTCCAGTCCCTGGGGTGATAAACCACATGTCAGTTGTCATAAGACTGGATGCTTCCCAAAGGTCTAATTGCCAAAAGTTCACACAGATATCTGCATGCAGAGCCACACAGGATGATGTTCAGCAAGGACGAAGGAGCTATCCCCAGCCTGTGAGCAGGATGATTTTCAGCAGCTGCCTGGACCTCATGAAGGTGCACTTGCAGTAATGGTGTGTACAACTTGAGCCTGCAAAGAGCACTCAACACATTACATACACAGTAATGAGGGCAGGCCTGGCAAAAGCTCACCCTGGTGCCAGATTTGCTGTGAAGTCTTTTGTGTCCTTTCATTAGCTGTGGCTGTAGTCCTTCAGATGTGAGGAACCTGAAGACGGGGAAGTGGGCACGCTCGTGGAAAGTAGCAGGGCTCAGGGCAGCAGCTGTACAGCTATTCGAATACACCTATGCCTTGTTGATCTCTGCAAGCTGTCAGATGTTGGACCAAGAGAGGTTGGGGTTTTCAGCTAGCTCCATAGGCCCCTGCTCTGGCTGTTCACCACAGTCTTAGGAGGGAAAATTTTCCCAGAAACCACAAGCCCCTGTTTCCCACAGCTTAGGCACTGGGGCCTGAGGTATATTCATCACAGTCCCCTTGAGAGGTTAGTTTTTTCCTAGGTGCATATAAAATAAGGAGACACCTAGAATAGTGTCCTATCTCCATAAGAGACAGTCTGTAAACATAAGTGGTACTCAAAAAGTATATAAGCAATAGTGAAACATTCCTTATATACATAGCCTACAAAGCAAGCAAAAAAAATATAGGTTGAAAAAATAATGTTACTACATAACAGTCATCCTCCAGAGAGTTATTCTTGGCAAAGACATGTAATGCATTTGAGGTTGAATGAATTAAGAATGCCATTTCAAAGAATATCTTGTAACAAATAATATGAATTGGTATTTGAGAACAGAAAAAATGTGGTTAAAAGAATAACTATAACAGGAGAGCTAAATTGCTATAGCTAAATCACATGGATTAACTAAACAGTCAACCCTGAATTTAATCTGCTTTAGGTTCAGAAAAAGCAGCCTAGGATGTATTCTGAATGCAGTGCATGTTTCTTTGCATTTATTCTCCTATTATATAATGTCACCAATTGTCATGTTTCAACAAATATCTTCAACTCAGTGTTTGTATGCATACCAGCAAAAGCCAGTGTCTCAGCTGCTTTTTGAGAAAATGCTACTTTTCTTAGTAGCCCTCCAACAATTTCACTGAGAAGGACAATGGTGGTGTATAGGCCAATACCAAAAGTTGGAAGACAGAGATCCTTTTTCCGTCTCTGCTTCTCTTCTTGTTTTGTGAAGTATGCTGTGTCAGCACTTCTGGGTTCACTGTGGCAGATTACAAGTCATGAAGGGGGACAATAGGCTTACAATCAATGAAAGAAGCATCTTGAACAACTTCAGCATTTACATCACAGATTTTTGGTAGTATTTCCAAAGTACCTATTGCCTGAACACTTTATCTGCTTTGATCTGCTGGGTTACACTGTCAACAACTTTCAAGTTACAAGTGAAAAGGATAAAGACAGTTTAATAGAATAGCATCAGGTTGTCTCTCCAGAAATCAAGGATAGATGACACATCTGTCTTTTTTGTCAACTTTTACCTCCCTCATCCATATAATAGCAAAATAATAACAAAAACAGATGCTCATTTGTAAGACCTTTATTTATATAAATAATATTCTCCATATCAAACAAATGTACAACACCATGTTTGCAAACTAATGCTTTGCAAAGAGCTCTCATTGCTATTCCTGGTCAAAATTCCTCAAGCTGAGAGTGCCTTAGGAGACTGCAGTGGTAGGAAGCTTGTGATGGACTCTATTGTGACCTCTCCTAGCAGGAGGAGGCATCATGGGAGCAGGGCTCTCTGCTGTCCTCCTGCAGCTGGTGTAACACCAAGGGTGTTTTGAGAAACGACACAGGAGCCTCCAGCCCTGTCCAGAAAGAGCAATAGGATGGAGCAGAGAACTCGCAGCCATCATGAAGGAAATGACAGAGCACTCCCCCTGAATGTGGGACACACTTAGCCTTGGCAAAGCCTCAAGAGATTAGACTGCAGAGGACAATCATCTGTAATTTAGGTCGTTGGAAAGTGGCGAGGAGGCATGTACTATGAACTCATGATTTCAATTTGGTAAAGACTTTGTCCACAGGATCAGTTGCTAATGAGGTCCCCTAGTGGAAACACAGTGATTGCCAGGCAGGAGGATGCTTTGATTTTGTCCCCTACAGAATATATCTATCTACAAGCTGTGAATCTTTGCTCGTGCTGGGTGTTTTTTCTGGTCAGCTCTCAGTCCAGTCATCAACTAGCCTTATCTGACCATATCATGGGCAGTAAAAGACCTGAAAAAACATAAGACTGCGGGACTGTTAAGGTACCTCCAGCAGAGGGCAGATGGCTAAGAAGGAAGCATATTGCAGGTCTGATCTAGAAGGGAATGTTCAGTGGATGAAAAGTATTCCAGTAGTGAGAGCTATGGTGCTCCTCCCTGAGGTATGTGAAGAAACAGATGGTGACTAATGTGGATGCCAATACACCATGTAAAATGCCACAGCCTCAACCTACAGGAATGAGAAATTAAGTTTGAGGGACAATACCATGTGGAAATGAAGTGTGTTTTCCAGTAGATGTATGCTGGAAAAACATTGCAGAGGTGAAGTGCCCTAGTGTCTCCTTTCCTGGCTGGGTGGGAGGTCCACACACTGATTGGTACTGCCCCCAAACTGCCATGGCTCTCAACATAGTTAATAGGAGTTGAGTGGACTTCCTATTTCTGTGTGGGAAATGTCTTGCTGGACACCCAGAATTGCAGCTCTCACTTGGAAATGTTGGCCAGCAAGTGGTCTGCTTTCATTTTAGGTTTTTATGGTCTTGTTTCAACCTCTTCTAGGACACAAAGCCTGGACCCACAGCTGCTGAAGTTCCCTCATTTCTGGGCAGGAGGCAGTACAGCTCCTAGGCCTGCACAAAGTCCACTTAGAAGACTTGCTGGCTTTGAGTGAGATTTTCAAGCTAGGCTACCTGGGCTGCCCAGGAGTCACTTCAATACTCTCAGTCAAGCTTTTCAATAACTGGCCAATTTTGCTGTTAAGATGTAGACTATATCACTTAAATGCTGATGGTTTTCAACTTACTATCTACGTCCAGAAGGACAAATAAACTTTTTCACAGGGCAGGACACAGAGCAGCTCAGTGTAGTGCAGCTCTGAGAGCCAAGAGACATGCTCCCCAAAGCCCTCATGAAGTGTGCAGATCAGTGCGGAACCAGTGAGAACAGTCACACAAACAGCTTTGCAGGCTGTCTGGTCTCACCTGGGCAAGGCTAAACACAGAACTCCATTTAGCAGACCATCTGAATTAGCTCTGCAGGGACCGAGGGAGGGCAAATTGCTCTCTGACAATGTCACTGCAGTCCTGGCTATTCCCAACTAGCAATGGATAAGGTGTGAGTGTGTCTTCAGAAGATCAGCCTAATTCTCCTTGGAAATGAAAAGGTAAAGGTAGTCTTATCTCTAGACACAGGGCTGGAAGGAAGTAAGGTGTAAAGAGGAAAGAAAAGAAAGATTTGTGTAAGAGAGAGAGTTGGAAACCAGATAACAAGTGTTTGTGAGGTCTTCTGATTGCCGATGACTTTCACTTCAAAGTCCCAGAGTTTTAAAGGCATCTCGTAAATCATCTACTTCATACAATGGCTGCAGGACAAAATACAAATTCTAGGTCAGTTGTCAAGCGAGCAGGAATCTATGAAGATGAAGATGGAGAAGGAGGAAGGAATGTCAGGAGATTGGATAAGAGGTGGAAAAATGAGAAGAGAATGAGGAGAGGAGATATGAAGGAAGCTGGAGGAGAGAGGACTGAGGGATGGAAGGTGAAGACACAAGAATGAATGAAACCGTAGATGGCAGAGATGGGCAGTAAGAGCAGAGAGGAATTATAGTGCGGAAGAGAGGAAGAAGCTGAGGGAAAGTGGCACTGGAAAGAGAAGGAGACTTGGTCCTCACCAGGAGGATCCGTCGAAGTTTCCTGGACAGATGGACAGAGTTTTCATGCAGTCCTTCCCAGGCTTCAAATGTCTTTTCCCTGTTCTCCACAAATGTGTTCCAGCAGTAGAAGTAATCTGTGCAAGGCACAGGAGAGTTACAGAGTGCTCAAGACTGCCCCAGAGAGGACACTGACCTCTCCTAGGATCACTAAATCATCACATCCTGCCATCATCATCTCTGGCTCCTTGTAGCTTCTCCCACCCTCTGGGATCTTCCTAACCCCTGACAGTTTTCTGTCATCGCTTTCTTACCTACATGTCTTACCTTTGAATGTCATGATGGCAATTTGGGCCCCTGCCCTGTGCAGGCGCCTCAGCCCCTCAGGCTCTGCCTTGCGGTCCTCACAGAAGTAGAGACGGGCAGTGAAGATGCGGAGGGTCAGGTTGGGATAGGCGCGCAGGAAGTCGGCCACGTGCCGGGCACAGTCGTAACAGGGACTCCAGGAAGTGAACCAGGTGATGCGGTAGCAACGGCCTGGGTCCAGGTCCCAGGCTGAGATGTAGCGCAAGAAGAGCACCTCCACGTGACAGCCCATCTTCGTGAAAGAGGAAGAAGGATAAGGTGTGAGGTGGGATGTAAGAGGGGTGAGGAGGAAGGTGTGAGCTGGATGGGATGTGAGGGGAGGAGAAACAAGGTTGGGGGTAGATCCTAGGGTCAGTGCACAGAGGGAGAAGGAACAGTGACACCTAAGTGGAAGATTGGCTAGAAAAGCACAGGAGTGCACTGATGTGCAAGGATATACAAGAGGAATGGGTGGGAGCTAAGCAGAAAAGTAGGTAGGTTGCCAAAGCAGTAGCGAGTATGGATGTCTTGCTGGTAACACACTTGGGGATAGCATAAAGTACAGGCTTACCTGGAGGCTGCATCCCTTAAATAGTATGTAACAGTGCAGTGTCCATCCTTCTGGACACCTGTGCCAGTGCCTGCATTGCTGTCGCAGCCCTCCTTTCCCTGCTGCCCCAGGCAAACTGGAGCTGCGTGCACCTCAGCAAGGATAGAAGAATAGGATGCCAAGGTGTTCCCCATACCTTATTGCGCAGGTATCCAAAATCCATGGAGCATGATGTGGCACTGTCACGGCGCTTTACAACATAGCAGAGGTAGGTTTCACGCCGGCCCTTGGCCCAGCGCAGGTTCTTGAAGTTGTAGAGGAAGAGTCTCCTCTTCATCAGGAGGCTGCAGGAAAAGGTAAGAGAGAATTTACATTAACCTCATCCTGGAGCCAGCAGTTGGCCATGTCTTTGTGAGGGCTCAGCACCAAAAATATCCTCCTTATGTCCAGGTCTCTCAGGACAAGAGGAGTGTCAGTAATTTGCATGCAATATGTTAGGGAAAGGGTGCACACGTGACTGTGGGGATGAAGCAGGTGATCTTGTGAGTGGAAACAGTAAGTGAATTAGAAGTGATTAGTCAAACAGCAACTATGGCTGGATAGAGCATGAAAATATCTGCAAATATCCAAAAGATGGGACACCAACGAGGCAGAAAGATGAAGGTGTCTGAAAAGACCTGGGAAGATGAGAGGATCTGAGGTTCAGTCATCAAGAAATATTATTTTTGCTGTATGAAACCCTGAAAAGCCACTGGGGGATGGGAAGGATCAACTCTTTAGAGAAGACTGGACAGAGTATCTTCCTAGCATTGACCATAACAAGAGCATGGTTGAAAGTGTGCAGGGCTAGGGGCTCAAGTAAGGTGCCATAAACTAGCTGACAGAATATGTAATGGGGTGGGAATGCTGGCATCTCTCCAAACACAAGTATCATTCCCACATTAGACAGACATCAAGATTGGTAAGGGCCTGCTTCCATGCTCAGGGATCCTGCTGGGGAGAGGCAGCAGGGAGCATGGAGAGCGTAAGGTAGTCATGAGCCATATCTAACAGCCTCACTGCCAAGTGGGGGTACATAAGCAGCTGAGAACAGCTGTGTTCATTGAGGTGAGATACTCACCTCCCCCACAGCAATGCAAACCAGAAGTGAATGGGTTAAAAATAATCATGTCCTTTGTAATTTTTTCCCTCTGATATGCTGATGTTCAGCACAGAGATGGGGTCAGTTTAAGTGATACTGAGCTGGGGTTTCTGGGGTGTCTCCAGTGAAGTGTGGGAAAGGGGAAGTCAGGTTTGTCAGGAATTTAAATCTGGTTTAAATCTGAGAGACTAAGCAAGGAAAAGGTTTCTTACACAAACACACTTCATCTGTTTGCCAAGGTCACCATAAAGCCTGAGGACTGCAGCAGCACTTAATCTCCAGCTAACAAAGGCATCCTCTGGTCTCCTGGCAGGAGCTTCTGTGAATTGGGCACACTCACACAGGCCACTGCACTACAGGTTACTCATTCATATAGTCGCACAGTGCTTTGCTCTCCCTGTTGCACCCAGAGAGAATTGTATCGAAAGAGAGGCACTTTCTTCCCTCAAGCACCCTTGCTGCCCTGATTGTCCAACAGATAGGCAAGCCACCTGCACGCACTCTCTTTCCTGCTGTGTCACCCGCACCCTGCAGTGCAAAAATACCTGTCATGCTCACACAGAAAGAGCATGCACACACATACTCAGTTATGCCACTCTTTAAGCAGACATTTTCTGTAGAGTAGATCATGTTGTGAGTTGTGGCATGTTTCTTGGTAGGGGAAAGTCTGTAGATAAGACAAGGCTCTGCAGAGTCCTGCACACACTCAAAGGGCAAAGGATCCCTGTTAAGTCCTTTATCACTCCAACAACAGTCTTAGACAGTTCTTGGAGGTCTGTCTTGTAAGCACTGCCCCAGTCCTGCTCTGCTGGGCTTGCAGGTTGTGTCAGGAGTAGAGCACAAGCTGATCCCACTGCATTTCATTACCTCTTTCTCTGGCAGTTCATGTTGGGTGCATGTTTCCCATATCCACTGTATGTTCTTCATCATCAGTTTTGACTTATTTCTCACACTTAGAGATGCCTTGCTTCCTGCCACCTTAGATTCATTCTATTTCCCTGCCTTTGTACAAACACTTATGAACATGTGAGTATCTGCTCTAACACATACACACATGTTGGTACCCTCACAAAACTGTTAACCAGTGGTTCACCTCAGGCTTCTTCCCCTTAGATGTGTTATTGCAGGGATGTGGGAAAGACTCTCCCCTGAAACAAAGGTGCTGGAGAGGGGACATCCTTTTGATATGTGAGAGATCCTCAAGCTGTCTACACAGAATAGCCCAGACAATCTCATGGGAAATGAGCAGGTGTGACAGGCCAGAGACTTGCAAAGCTTTTACCTGGACTGTGCCACAACAGCAGAAACACAGAGCAGAAGAATTGTAAAAAATGCAATTGCTTGTTGAAGAACCATATAAGCCAGGTGAAAAAGCAATGACAATTATGTTGATGTTTCATGAAAGCATACATGAAAAAAACTTTTCAACACATCAAAAACTTTAGGGATAAACAGTTTTTGCCTTTTCTCTTTTTTTTTTTTTTCCCCAGAAGGTTTGGGCAAAAATACTTGCTTTCAAAACGTTTCTGATTCTTCTTCTATCTGTCCCTTTTCTCACTTATTCCCATATTTCTCTATTCAATGTTTTTTCCCCTGTGAAGCTGCATGTGGATGCAAAAAGAACAAGAAATGACCCTAAAAGCCAGAAAAACAAAATTATGATCACTTGGGTTACTTTTCAGCATCAGAACAAAACCGAAGACAATTTCTAATCACACAAGCCATTAGTTGAAGTAGAAATGTTCAGTAACGTTAAAGTGTTCATTAAATGTTCCAGTTCTCCCTTCTCTCTGGCATTCACCATCCCAGGGGTTTTTTCTTAGGGAGGATTTCAGAATGTGGTTGGTACAAGAAGAATAATGACTGAACAGATGTTGCAGGGAGCAACTGAGCAGATGTGCAGTTACGTACAAACTGCTGGATACATGTGCAACTCCTATAGCTACAGCATAGCTCAAGGGAAAGCAGCAAGGACACAGGAGCTGTGAATATGCCTGAACACTCAAGCAGCAGACTGAACAGAGACCTTCTCCTCAAATAAAAATTAAGGAAGCCAAGCCTTACTTACATCAGAGTGAAGACCCCTGAGTGTGTGAATGATACAAAATTGTGGAGAGTGATTAGTGATAATTACCTCAAAGAGTAATTGCAATGCAAGTACAGGAACCCAGTCCTGGAACAGTCTGTGCTTATGAGCACAAGGGTGTGAGCAGCAGAAACAGAGTAAGACAGAAAGTTGGCACAAGAGAAAGAATAGGTGGATAAGAAGAGAACAGTGGGTAGGGATTGAGGCAGCAGATAGCATCTGAATGTTCATCTTTCTGTTCTCTTTTTGTTTCTAAAGAACAAGAATGAAAAAGAACAGAGAATAGTAATAAAAAAGAGAAATGACAAAAGGAAAAGAGTACAGAGTGGCAGACAGTCAAACAGAAAGAATAACAGAAACAGAGATGCAATGTGTAAGAGCAGGACAGGGCAGGGAGTTAGATCACTGAGTCAGACGAGGAAAGGGATGGTGAGCACCAAATGGAGAGCAAACGCTTAATTCTAAAAGAAAGACCCTCATTTCTTATATGAACAATAAATTGGAGGCACTTATTTTACCTGTCCATGACTGCCAGGGTCTCTCTCAGATGATGAGATTGCAGGAAGGTTGTCTTACAGGCTCCGTCTGTGCAGCTCTCTGAATTGATGTACAGAAATGTGAACTGCTCTGTGTGTCCTCTCCCCATTCACCCCTATTTACCCCACGCCGGGTTTCATCAGGGTGTGGTTTAGGGAGGAGTCAGAAAGGTCTCTGGAGCTGAAGGAGCTGAAGAGCAAAGGGTTGAGATGTGAAGGGGCATAAGTTCTGAAAGATGCTCGGCACCCATTGGTCACCTCCCCCTGCTGCACTCCCCATTGGGCCTTCCCTGCCTGCAAAACTCTTCTGAATTAATATCAATAACATAATGAAGCAGGAAGCATTGTCTAGTGGTTAGAGGGGGGACCTGGAAGCTTGTGTACCACTGACGTGAATGTGGGCAAAACCACACTATCCCTCTGGGCCTTGGGTCATGCAGCTGTGCAGTGAAGATGGTGACCCTGCCCTGCTCCGCTGTGGAGGGAGCTCTGTGCAGCACCCTGAAGCCGCCTGGCTAGAAGGAGCTCAAGGAACACCAAATTGTTGGCAGACTTCCCCCCCCTCCTTTGTGTCACCCTGAAAGGCTTGGTAGCTGCTTGGCAGCACAGGGCAACACCAAAGCCCAAGAGGAGAGTGAGAGAGCCCAAGGTGGGGAGTGCCTGGCCCCACTTTGGCACCTAAACATGTCCATGGGCACTTGAGTTGTGTCAACATGCCATGAGCAGTAGTGAACCTGCATTGCAAAGCTATTACGCAGAGGACCAGTGGAGAGTGACTCAGGACCTGACACTGCTGACCCAGGTGGCACTGACACTGCAATCTGCCAGCAGCAGGGTGGCTGCCAGGACCCTCTGTCCGATGGCTGTGCCCAGCAGGTGTGCAGTTGTATGCCATCATGCTTACGCTCAGGATGCACACACTTCACTCTGTCACACCACTCTCTGCCACTCGGGCTCTGCTCCACCATGGCCCTGCAGCACCTGCCCCAGCACCCATCCCCTCTGCAGGACTGAAGGATAGTCAAGGGATGGGACAGCAGCTTTGGATGGGCAGGGTCCTGAGGCAGCAGCTAGGGGGTATATTCTGCTCCGTTTCTCCCTCAGGCAGTGCATAATCAGTGCTACGGCTGAGAAACAGGGCTTTTGTTTACCTCATGCTAGGGTAGTTCTCTTTTCTCTGCTTGATTTGTTTTCCTCATTAATTTTACTGGCTTTCAGCATGCTAGGACTGTGTGCAACCAGTACATGCAAAAACATGACAAGAAGAGATGAGTTGCGAGAACAGAGCAGACACCTCTCTAGCCCAGCACTTTGAGAGTACTTGTCTTTGAGAGTGGATGTCTTGGCACACTTCAGGAAAAGGAGAAGCAGTTCTGGAATGTCCAGAGCTGGGCTGTCCTGCTCCTTGGGAAAAGTCTGGGTAGGGCACACGCTCAACAAATCCACATTTTGTCAGCCTCATTGGTCTCAAGAGTTGTAGCAATTCTCCTCTTTTGGGATCTGGCTCCTAGTGTTTGACCAAAGCTAGAAGAGCCTGCAATCCTTGTGAATCCCTCTGCTACCTAACAGAGTCAAAGGGGACATTCCTGCTAATGAAACACCTATTCCCTTTCATCCTTTGCCCTAGCAGCACCTTGTGACAAATCTCCTAGGTCAGACCAAGAGTTGCTTTGTCATCCTTTCATATTAGTTTTTTCTTTTATAACGCAAGGAGGATTTTTGTTACGCAAGACATAAAAAAAAAGAAAAAAAAAAGAAAAGAAAGAAAAAAAGCAGCCCACACCATCCCCAGGAAATCTGCTGCTTAGAAACCATGACTGTTCATATTTCATCAGAAAAACTAAGGTAGCTTCAGCTTTATTCTTGTTCTAGCTTCTAATTTCCATAGCCAAAAATTTGCAGAAAATTTTACATAATATTTTCTGCTCTGAAAGGAGTCAAGAAATGGCCAGTCTGGTCTTCCACATAAATTAAGTTCGTGTGTAATGATTTTCTCAAAGGTTTAACATGTCAAGTCTCATAAAACATTAAACTAGATCCTTTCTCTGGTCCTGCTTGTAAGTGGAATTCATTCATCCATGTTTAAAACATCCACTCTTTTCCTTAAATCTCGAGAGCTTCTTTGCTCACCACAGAGATAAAAAAGAAAGAACAAATGAATGAACAGGTGAACTCTACTTATATTACTCTTCGACGGGGCTCTCAAGTCTAAATACTGATGCAGGCTCTCAAATGTCCTTCACTTAGACCAGTAATTTGCCTCACTTTGGAGGTGTGAATGCACAAAATCAGTGGCAGCAATTCTCTGCCTCTAGCTCTAATCCCCAAAGCAGAAATATGTTGGTGTGGATGTGTTTTTAGAGTCTCATAGCAAGTCCAGGGTGACATCTTGCTAGGGATCCTCTGCTCCTGTGTAGTTCTGCCTAAAGCAGGAGCTGCAGTCTCTTGCCAAGGCAAAGTCTTGCTCATTAGCAGATGTCACTTCTGCTCTGGTGAAAAAAATAGTAGTTTGGAAAACCATGGAATGGTTGCTGATGCCTGGTCTAGCTGCCAGTCCAGCTTCCTTCCTGGCTGTAAATTGCCAAATCTTTAACATATGGTGGGACCCTTCTGTCTGGGAGCAAATACACATGAGGAGAGATGCCGACCACTCTGTTTTTCCTTCCTTTCTGCTCAATGCAAACTTATTTGGAGAAGGAACTGGAGGTGGGAGAGAAAAACAGTTTTATTGACTCCATCTCTGTTTCTAATCAAAGTCAGTTAAAGGCTAGTGGGGAATGCTAGGAAGGGTCCCTGTGCCGGTGTGTTTGGAGTGTTATCTATCAAGAGACACTGCTCCAGATTATCAGGATCACAGGACACTTCTTGTGCTTGGGGCTCTATTCCCTGTCTTGAAGGGAGAACAACAAATAACAGCAGGATGAAGAGCAGTGTGGAGGGGGAAGAGGAATATCACCATTGCTGTTAATAAAGATTCAGAAAGCAAACTGCTAAGAAATCAGAGAGAAAAAAATGTGGTGAATCATTAACTACCTAGCCCTAAAGAAGAGGAAAGGTTGCTTGTTCAGTCAACAGGAAGCTGTGTGTTGATGTGCACTGATAAAAATACATATTTATTTTTTTCCATTCACCCTCTGCTCAGAAATCGCATTTTGAAACAAGTGCTGATATCATCGGTTGGTTCTTACACCAAACACAAGAAAGGCAGACACCTGCTTCCCCTTGCCTCAAGCGAAAACCTCAAGTAGAAGAACTTTCTCTGCTCAGCAAGTGCTGATGCCCCACAGACACTGACTTGCGCAGAGAACTCGAGCAGGGGAATGGTAGAATTCCTTGCATTTAGGCACAGGCAAATAAATAAGCTGATGCACTTATGTATTATAAGTACATAAAATCTAATATACTTATTTAATATAAGCATATATTAAGCATATCTTAAAGCATTTATTTATTATAAGCACGTTACATTATATTCTGCATTCATTCCACAAAGATTCATCACCCTATTTTGAATGACAGACCCAACATATGCACTTGCTCAGGCACCTCTGCCAGGCAGACCATTCCCATTACTCCAGTCTTAGGTGTAAAAAAACCCTGTGCTAAATATTGAGGCAACTTGCCTTCTAGGACATGGGGCAAGGGAACTTGTCCTTAGAGCTGTGCAGCTGTGGATGCCATGCCTGGGGATTAGGTTTCATCAGCTGCATGACAAAGCATTGGCTTTTGTGTTGTGGAATATACAGCACCACAGAGATTCATGAAAGCTGTGAGGATATGGAGGTTATGGAGTCTCCTTCTCTGGAGACTTTCAAGACCCATCTGGATGCGTTCCTGTGTGACCTTGCCTAAATGAACCTGGTTTGGCAGGAGGGTTGGACTAGATGATCCCTAGAGGTCCCTTCCAACCTCTAATGTTCTGTGATTCTGCAAGATACATGAGGTCTGCCTAGGGTGAACATCATCAGGAGGGCAGTGTGTGATGGGGAATTGCAAATACAAATCTAAAGCACTGTGGGGTGAGTATCACTGAGACTGCATCTAAGTTAGGTGAGAGCAGGGATCCCAGATCATGAGAGGGAAATGGGAAGGGAAGAAGACAGGAGTTCAGGATATGTAGGAGTGCCACAGGGTTATGAAAGCTGGACCTCTGTGCCATGCGCTGCTGCATGCTTGCAGGATTGAAGATAATGCTACTGATGCAGAACTGAGGGCATTTTGTTGCTGGGTGTGTGCTGAGATTATATGTCATTATGCATTTCACTAGTAATTTGGCTTTCCAGGCTTGCACTGCAAAACCCTTACCTGGAGACTTGACTAGTGACATTTTTGTTCCACTGTTGAGCTTGTTTTGGTGTTGGAGGATGAGGCAAATTAAGGCGAAACTATTGAATTGAGTAGACATCTTTCAACCGCAGTCCCACGAGTGCCTCTCATTCCTGCCCTGCAGCTCTCTGCTAGCCTAGCCTGGGGTTTCTTATAGGAACTACTGGCTGTTAATCCTGCCTCTGTGACCCTACAATTTTTTTTCTCCCCACCTGTATTAATTTCCCCCATCATGTCTCTAGGCAAGCAGTAGTTCCATCCCTTGCTATCAGTGATTGACACCTGCTAGGATCACCAGAATGAAGGAAGAAAAGGGGCTAGGTTATGTTGAGAAGTTTGGCACCTAGTGAATGGCTTTCCCATCATGAATGCAGGTAAGAAATATAACCAAAGTCCAAGTACTTGCACTAAATGTCCTCAAGTGTCTTCTCTGGGTTAAGGCCGTGACATGGTCAGCAGTTTATCTCATTTACACCAAGATAAACACCTTCTCCATGTTGAGACCTGGGGGTGGGGAAGTACCCACCAGAGCTGCTTTCACCTTGCTGTTTCCCATAGCAGTGCATGCAGCTCCAGGCTCCAGCACACCCTGCCCATCTGACTTAGCTTCCAATTCCATGCTGAGCAGAGCTGGAGAACACCTTCTTTTTGCACAGGGAGCTGCAGACTGTTCCAGTGTTACTCCATTCTCCTACAGCTCAGCCCCCCTGGTCAAGGTACCTCAGACCATGCTTCTAATCACATCTTCTCTTCCTCAATGGAAGTCAATGGCTCCATATCTCTACAACCATCTGCTAGTCATGGGGAGAAACTCAATTTTGCACTGCAGATTTTCACAATGAGACTCACCTTCTAGCTGTGGTTATGGTTTCACAGACCAAAGCTGCCTGTTATTAGCTCTTGCTCGTGCAGTTGCTGCAGCTCACGCTACTCAGTGCAAAAAAGAGCTTGCATCTGGGGATCTGCAAATGTTCCAAATGCTTGGGTGGTAAATCCTGATTTTAATTTCCCTATTGTCTTTGGAGAAATGCTTTGCTGGAAAGACTGGGACAGAAGTGCTTGGGAGCTCACTAAAGAGCAGTTATGTTGCATGTCCCTTGGCTTGCAGTCATATGTTGAGATTCCTGCAGTTGTACAAGCTTTCCTTGGTTGGAGGTCCTCATGAACAGCGTTCTTGCATCTTACAAAGTTTTTTTATCAACAAAGCAAGCATTTTCAGAAGATTCAAGATAGCCTTGCTGCTTGTTGTCTTCCTCTTTGCTATGCTGCTCCTATGCTCTTATCACTGGTTAGATCCAGAATGTTTGCGGAATGTCACCACTAACCTCTACTCCCTAATGCCAAAGTGTTAGACAGGAGAATTAGGATCTGCCCCCGACATCCTGATTCTCCCCCAGGAGGCCCAGTGCTCTTGGCAATGTGGGTGGAATGGGAAACCCATGCAGAGGCCAATGAAGAGAGGGAGAAGGGGTGAAAGGTGCTTCTCATTGCATGATAAGGATCTCCTCCTTTGCTGTGATACCTCTGCTGTCTTCCTTCTTTGCTAGTGCATTGGCATGCCTGGCTGTGCTGACTGTTAGCATCAGTTATTTCTTCAGCCACGCCACACGGGAGGCTCCCAAGTTTCTGCTGTAAGAAGTGAGATCAGAGTCGTGACTCACTTGAGCTAGCTGCCTAGACAGGGCAGCTGAGAACTTCCCAGATAATTTCATAGAGTTAAAAATTATCTTTTCATGTTCCAGCCGAAAGCATGATTCTGCTTGGATGAAAAGGCTGGTAGATGCTCCTAGAAAGCAGAGGAAAGAAAGAAGAGGAAATAAAGACCCTGGGAAACTACTGATTATGAATTATTATCGGAAATTTTAATTAACTGGTAACACTGGTTTTAGACAATGCTTGTAGCATTGCTTCTGCTTCCCACTCAGGTGTGGTCCTCAAACAGCTACAACTCACTAAAATACACGGTTCTTGCATTCTAATACATAATCAGTTAATTTACCATTGCCCAGTCTGTACTCAACAAGGGGACACCATTTCCACTCATCTCTTCTATCATTTCTGTGCAGGTACAGGTAGGGTAGGGCTGTACAGACACATGTACTTTAAGGTCCCATGCCAGTTTGGAAAACTGGTGACCAGACCACAAAAGCTTACAGATTGGAGAGGCAAAAAAATCCACCCTAAATCAGTATCCTTGGGAACTCTCAGGGAACAGAAATGGCAAAGGGGCTTGCAGAGACTATGAAGAGTTCAGACGATTTTCTTAAAGTAAACCAAAAGGAAACTACAAAGATATGAGCTGATGGACAATGAAGCCAAGAGAAATGGTATAACAATGGTGCTGGGCTCAAGCAGAGCTGATAAGAAAATTACTTGTGACCATGGTGTGGAGAGTGTCAGGAACAACTACGTTCATGCTGCACCAGGCAGAAAAGAAATTCTTTTGAACCCTTCTTACACAACAAGGACCAGACTGGAGGCTAAGTCTAGGCTGTGGAAGAAAGTAGGTTTTATTTGTTAATCCACAATAGTGGCCAATGCAGCTTGCTCCAGCTGATCTGTGCTATTTGGGTGCCAGACAAGAGGTATAGTAGGTGTAAGTATTTTTTAGTGGGTACGTTTTCTAATACCATCTGACTTTGGTGTTACAAGGGAACAGTCAGAGCAGTAAGGTTCACAGCAATGTCTTCAGTATGGGAAGGTTTTGTAGGTACAAAGTACCAAACACATTGGGTGGCATACTGACATGTGCATCAGTGTGAAACCAAAACCTTGGTCAAGGCATCATGTTGGTAGGCTGTGCTGGCTATCATGTTTGAAGCAACTCTGCTGATGCATGTTCTACTGCTGCTCCAGCCTCTAAGGTATTGGCTAAGAAGCCAGAGAAGGTGGCAGGAGGATCCAAATCCTGCAAGCTCCCAGTCTTCCAGGAGGCTGATTATGAGGGTGATGACTGTCTTCAAAAGCACAAAAGATCTTTCTCTCATCATTCTGAGAAGGAATTGAAGACTGCGCAGTGCAGAAAGACAACAGCTGCACCAGGCTGGGGCTCAGGAGCCTGGACAAGGGCAGCACAAGAAAACTTGGTACTTCTAGTTCCTTTAAACTCAACAACAAGCCAAGAGAAAGGTACCAAGAAGGCAGAAAAGGCCAAAGAACCAATCAAGAAAGCAATCAAGAGCTTAGAGAATATTTGAAAGCTGACAGACCAAAAAAGGCAAAGATACAGCAAAGAGCAAAACAGTGAAACCCAAGGCTATTAAACCCAAGGCAGAGAAATTGAAAGTGGCCTTAGGCTGAGAAGTTAGTGCATGAGAAATAGATGCTGTATGATCACAGTGTCCTGCTTCAGGAACAGAGTGTAAATCCTTTAATTGAACCATTGATTTTCATCATGTTTTGCATTTTTTAACATTTTCCCCAAAGGAAGATCATTAATTGTAATAATTAAAATCACTTGTTTTGCAATAAAACTCAGGTTTGTAAGAATTAAATGTTTATTCTTGCTATTTTCTTGAATTGTCTGAAGCAGTATTGGAGGGGAGATGGAGACAGAGTCTGCTTGGAGGTGCACAGCGAAAAGAACAGAGGCAGGAGATGAAAGCTGCAACAAAGGAATTTCCAATCTGACTTCAGGAAAATATTATTCTTCTTAAGTGCAGTGTAGCACTGGAACAGGTTGTGGATTCTCCATCCTTGCCAACTTTTTAAAAATTCAGCTGAACAAGTCTCTGAGCAGTCTGATTATCTTTAGAGCTAGCTCTGCCTTCTAACTTTCAATATAATTTTATCTATGATCTTAACTGGGAAGGAATAATACCTCAATAAGGACATTTATTCTTAAAAATACCCAGCTTCATGTACATTTATTCTTATATTTAAGCAGGTGAGTTCTCACATTACTTATTATTTAGACAGACTGAATTACATGTTTATTTATTGCATCTTTTTGTTAATGTCTAATTTGTGACAAGCTGTATTTGTAAGGAAATGGCAATCTTAGTAAAATGCCGAAAACAGCATTTCAAAAGAGAATGTCTTCATTAAATGAAGCTTTGCTCTGCTGATGATGCTTACCAATTCAGGTTTTTTATACACTTCAACATAGTAGCAACAAGCATATGAAGCTTGCATTTTAACTGATATAATTTGTATTATTTGAAAAAATCATTTATATTAATTGCAAAAGTAGACAAGTTAATTCATGATGTTTCACACACTTTTTAAATANAAACAGCATTTCAAAAGAGAATGTCTTCATTAAATGAAGCTTTGCTCTGCTGATGATGCTTACCAATTCAGGTTTTTTATACACTTCAACATAGTAGCAACAAGCATATGAAGCTTGCATTTTAACTGATATAATTTGTATTATTTGAAAAAATCATTTATATTAATTGCAAAAGTAGACAAGTTAATTCATGATGTTTCACACACTTTTTAAATAGGAGTTTTTTTACTTTTTTTTTTTTTAATTGACTAAAATCCAGCTCTCTAAGAGCAAAGGATGGCAGGGAACAGAGAATAAATGAAGCAATATGCTGAAGATCAGAGAGCAAGACGTGGAGATCCAGAAATGGGAGTTCAGATTTCCTGTGCCCCAGTCAAGGGGCTGTTCACAACTGGACAAATGTATGTCAAACAGTGTCAGACTATGTGGTGTCAAGAGTAAATATTAGAAGATAGTGCACCTTTAAAATCTTTTTATAAAAAATAAATCGAACTTTTAAAAAATTTTAAACTAAAATCCCTTTTAAACTCAGCTATTCTTTATGTAATAGAGGTGCTCTTTTTGAATGGGTTGTGAGCACTGCTCCCCTCTGTGAAGGGCAAGCCCACATCTCAGCCAGCTGTCTGCTCTTGAGGGATCCCTCCAAGCTGAGAGGCCTGATGATATCATGTTTTGTTCATGCTGCAGGTTCTTGTAAACAAGGTTCAGGCAACATGGAGCTTCCAGGTGACGTGGCAGCTGCTTCCAGCAGCCTCCCTGTGCTTTCTGTAGCACTCCGCTTCCTCCTTGCCTTGTTTCTGCAAACAGGGGCCACCACCTCAAGACATATGGTTGCTGTTCCCACAGTGCACAAGTTGACCTTAGGTGCCATTCTCCCCTACCTGCTCTGACTGGCATGTCCTTCCCTTCAGGAAATACCAAGCTTGGCAGCTGAGGGGGCCACAGCACATTAGAAAGGGAGGACAAGAGAAAAGGAGAGCTGACATGGCCAAGCACTGTCCCACTTCAGCCCCACCTGGCAATGCTGTATGCCACCTCATCAAGCAACCCTCCTGCTACCAGACTTCAGCTGCACTGTCCTCCTCACAATGTTTCTTGCTCCAAGATGAACATATGAACTGAGAAGAAAGAGAAGAGATGAGGAAAACAGAGGCAGGGAAGAAAGAGGAGAAGGGAAGATGTGAAGGCAGAACAACCCTTGCTTTCCAGGGGCAGCAGGAAGCCCTTGGTGTGGCCAGATTTCCTTGCAGGGAGCTCCAGCTCCATATGCCCAGCAAAGTGAGGTACCACTTCAAAAGGGGCATCAGAGCACTGGCCTTGAAACAGCAACCTTCAAACGGGCAACACTGATCTGTACTCAGGAGCTGTGACAGAAAAATGAGCAAGAACAACCATTTTGTGGAAAGTGACTGCAGGCTCCAGGGAAGTAACTCCTGCTCCAGGTCAGAACAGTTTATGAAAATCAGCCACAAACTCTAGATTATGCTTCTAAAATGGGACTCTGGCAGTTGTCTTTGTGGCTAGTCCAGCTTCTGTAGAAACAGGCCTAGCTGGAGCTATACTTAAAACTATTTTTCCAGCTTACAAGAGGAGGCAACGTCCAGAGACCAGCAATGCAGCACCATGACAATTCAGGTTGGAACAGCAGGGAAGATAAATCTGTGTATGGGATAAGTGGGAAGATGGGGAAGCCTGTCCGTGGACTCCAGTGCTGTAAGGATAGGGAAGAATAAACTGAATTACAGAAAGCCAACTTCTTATGTTGTACTCTGCTCACACCACTGGCAGAGTATGTCGATAGTGCAAAGGACAAGAGCTCAGGACTCAGAGCAGTGTCAGCGTAGATGGGACCAACATCTGCAGTCACCCAGGCTGTGAGGCTGTTTTCACTGTAACAGTCCAAGTTAGGGACACTGCAGCATTAGCTAAGAAGGAGCACTGATTCTAGGACATATTGGTGTGCAGTAACCTGTGTGTGGCTTAGCCCTGAAAACCTATGGGACACTGTCAGAGGCAGTTTAATGGATAATTTGGGCCACAGCCAATTTTGTTCCAGAAATAGCATCTAAATGCAGGCTTGACTTCCTGCACATGAATATACTGCTTACAGTCCTCCATGCTCTGAGTGCTCAATCTTTTCAACAAAAATATGATGTACTGTCAGCACCTGATGAATCCATGCAAAAGTCAGAAATTCAATAAAAGAGAAATTTCTCTAATCCTTTTGAACTAGATGTGCAGTTCATAGAATCATAGGATCATAGAATGGTTTGGATTGCAAGGAAACTCAAAGATCATCTAGTTCCAACCCCCCTGCCATGGCAGGAACACCTCCCACTAGACCACATTGCTCAGGGCCCCATACAATCTGGCCTTGAATGCCTCCAGGGATGGAGCATTCACAACCATCCTGGGCAACCTGTGCCAGTGTCTCACCACCCTCAGGGTAAAGAATTTCCTTCTAATCCCCAACCGAAATCTACCTTCTTCCAGTTTCAAATCATTACACCTTGTCCTATCACTGCAGATCTTTGCAAAAAGTCCCTCCCCAGCCTTCTTGTAGGGCCCCTTCAGATACTGAAAGGCCACAATACGGTCTCCCCTAAGCCTTCTCTTCTCCTGGTTGAACAACTCCAACTCTCTCAGCCTGTCTTCGTAGCAGAGGTGTTCCAGCCCTCTGATCATCTTTGTAGCCCTCTTCTAGACCCTCTCCAACAAGTTCATGTCCCTCTTGTGTTGGGGGTTCCAGAGCAGTACTCCAGGTGGGGTCTCACCAGGGCAGAGCAGAGGGGCAGAATCACCTCCCTCGACCTGCTGGCCACACTTCTTTTGAATTTTAATGTAGTCTTTCAGTTATTCCCATTACTGAGTTAAATGTCTTTAACAAATTCTTCTTTTCTTATGAGATGATTTATCAAAGCTCTTATTTCAGCCATCTTACCATTTTACTTGGAGTTGGTAATTCTCCACTAGCAAGTCATGGCACATGCACAGTGAAAAGATGTGTTCTCAGCACAAATCTCATGGGCTGGAAAGGGTTATCCCTCTGCTCAGCAGCTGTAACTGTCAGGAAAATCTAGCACAGCTATCCATGGAAAAAAAAATGGTGAAGATAATTTTCTGTATCTCTAGAAAAAATAATTACCTCCTAGGAAGACCTGTGATTCATAAGTGAAGGGAGGATGGCAGCAGAGGGCTGGGAGTACAGAGGTCCAAATTACAGATTTGGGCTGGAGTCAAGCCTGCCGACAAATCTGAAGAAAATACAGCTAGAGATAAATAAATCCAAACATATGAGACTTGCCAAGAATAACAGGAAATAAATTTTGGTTTTATATTTTTTTGTGCATTATATGGACTCTAACATTAAAACAGTGTTCTCCTGGAGAGGAGTAACTCTTACTGTTCCTGCTGAAGGCAAGCAATAGAAAGGCTTTTAACCATTCTCTAAACTGTATGAATGTTAAAATTTCTATATGCTGTACAGTATCTGTTATACAGTTAATATATCTATATCAGCTTACATTCAATTCTAAATACTGAGTGGAGACTTGGCTTAGTCCAATTTCCAAGAGTTCCCTCTAACATCTCGTCTCCTTCCTATGTTCCTCCACATAGGTAAATTCCACAGGGTCCCAGCATAGAAGTCAGTGGCTGCTGATGGCTTGAATGTCTGAGATCAAGCTCTCAGTGCCCTCCTCTCAGTACAGGTAAATTCCTCTTCCATCCCTAGTCTCATGTGCCTTGAGTACTCAAGAGGAGCATCATCCTCTGTGTAGTGGTGCGATCCACCTATGTATAGGATTAAATTCCAGAATTCCATAACTTGGAATTCTTTCTGCTGTATGGTTAATTAACCTAGAGAGATTTAGCACATCTACGGCCAATTTTGAGCAAACAAACCTGTCTGGAACAAACCTGTCTCTGCATAGGGTGTCATCCCCTACACAGAGGGGGAAACCAGCTTCTTGCTGCACACAGCAGAAATACGAGTCTTGGGTAGAAGCTCTCACCTTAATTGTTTTGCTCTTTTTTTCAGAGATGTCTGCCTCTGTACATCAAAATGTCCCCTATATTGTGTGGCCCTGGCTCTGCAGCAGACCAAGGCTTAATAATATTCAGTTCAGCAGCAGAGTATATGATGTGACAGGGGTGAATGCCTACTCTAACAAAGTGGTTTTCTGTTAGTTTGGAACAATGTTTAGACATCCTAGAGACAGGCCTTGCTGATATTCTGCTGCAGTGAGATAAGCTGCTTAGCTCTGGTGCCCCACAGAATCATGCCCCTAAGAGTCACATAGAGTAATTAATACACTTCAGACAGCTCTTTCCCACACCTCTCCTATCCAGTCTCCCAGTGAAAACTGCCCATATACCAGGAAATGTTCTTCATATATCTGGAAAACAAAGTTCTTGAGCAGACCACAGACATCCAGGGCTATCAGAGTGAATTTTTTTCCCTAGGTTGGCCTATGTCTGTAAGTGCTTATACCTGTAGATATGTTTACCTCCCCACCCGCACCTGGCTCTATGCAGGTCAGCACAGCCAGAGAACCTGCAGGAAAACCCAGGGATCCCAGATAAAGATTCTTCTCCCACATCCCATTCCAATTTATTATTCCTTTCTGCTTCGTGCAGGAGCTCCCAGGTCAGGAGGTAGGAACTCAAATGGAGATATTGAAAGCTGAAGAGTGTGGAGGTAGCCAGACCATGACAAGTCATCAGGGAAAGCTAATTCATTTTAAGTTCCCAATACTGTGAGGACACACAGGTTCTTTATGGGCTCTCTTGGGCTTACAAGCGGAGGAAGCCATACTTGGAACTTGTCTGGAATGGGCATCAAGAGATTGCTTCAATGGGAAGGGAGGGACAGAACAGGGGAGATGAGAGGAGGGGGAGGAAGAGGCAGCACTCTGTTTCAACATAATCTTCTTGAGAAAAATATAATGCTATACTAAACCCAGAATTCTTCTTTTTGATAGCAGTTGTGTTTGAGGGAGGCAATGGGCTTGACACAAAGAATTCCCAGAGGTAATTATAAATGATCTGCTGCCATACAGGTACAATGAGGTTTAGCTTGTGTTGAGGACAGCATATCTCTCAGTTCTGTCACTTCTCTGAGGCCAGCAGATGCAGGAGGAGGCTGTGCTATCACACAGCAAACAGTGGTTCAGGAGCACCTGAGAGGCTCTAGCTGACTAACCATATCCAAACTCATACTTATGCCATGCAAGAAACCTAGGCCAGGACTCCTAGGGCATAAAGGCTGCACTCCACATGAGACACAGCTTAGGGCAACTGTACTATTGGAGTTGACTATATCCTGTCCCCATGTCTGTCTCTCTGCAGGAGCAAAACAAGAGAAGATGCAGCATATTCATAAAAACCTCTGGGAAATGAGCAGTTCATGGATTGCCAAACAGTTTGGGAGAAAAGAGGGGAGTATCCTACATCCTCAGCAACAGATCTAGAAGATGACAACAGTCACCATGACAGACTAGCAGAGAAGGGACTCTGTGTACTGCAGCACCTGAAGAAGAGGATGTGGGGGAAGGCAGAAAAGCAAGGAAATGGTGGGGAAATCACAAATCAGAAGGATTTGTCTTGGGTTGTAGACAGTGGATGATGATTTCTGTTCCATCCCTCCCTTTTCTCTCCTCCCGTTGGTAGCTCACAGAGCATCAGGCCTTCTGCGCTCCTGCTCCAGGAGTTGTTTACAAGGGAGATGAAGGGGTTGCCCAGATCGGCGGAGACGTCGAGAAGGAAGGCCAGCCAGCTGACGACAGATCTCATCTGAAGACATATCAGATACACACAGGTTGACAGATAATCAAATCTTCCTTCAAATTTCTCACCTCCAAAATAGTTAGAGGTACATTCTTCACTGCATTTACAGAAACTGCTGGAAGTGCTGAATCCTCATATATATGAGGCAAGTGAACAAGTCCTTAGGCTTTTATTTATTTCATTCTGGCTTTTTTTATGTACAATACATATTAAAATCACTCAGATTTTGCTGCAACAAAGTCTGCATAAGAAATGTAGACTGTTTCTATTCATTAATAGAAACACTGAGAGTTACTCTTTAACCTCAAAGGAATGCAACTTTGAGTAAGGGTGTGTCTGGGGCTAGTAAAGCATGACCAAAATCAAGGAAGGCAGAGCTCTCATACTTCTTGGTAGTACAATAGTTTCCTCCCAATGTTTTTCATGGCATGCATACCGGATGCAAGGCTGCATTGCATTAGAGCTCCCCCAAACCAAGTCCAGGGAAACCACATATGGATTTGATAATTAGGTAGCTTGCAGATTCTATCAGATAGCTGAAGCTATTCTTCGAGGCTAGGTTGTGCTATTGCTCACCTTGCATGACCTCACTCTCCTTGCAGACAACGCGAGAGCACACCTCCTTGTTTATTATGTACATGCGACGCACACTGAAGGATCACCAGGAACATGCCAAGGACAGCAGCAAAAGGCACAGGGATCCAAAGCAGCAGAAAAGGGATACAGGAAATAAACATTCACTGATGAGGAAGCAAATCCTAATTTTTTTGGATTAGTCAGTCTAGAATAAAGCTGTTGTCAATAGGAAAGTAATCTTTATCCAGACTTTGTGAAAAGGCCGAATACCTTAAATACAGATTACAATATAAGGCACATTACAGCTCCTTAGTGCTGCACAGATAATAGCTATTGTGCTGTTTTAATTAATCACCCCAAAGGAACACTGAGGATAGGATTCATCCCATCAACTCTTTCCCTGAGGGAACTTCTAGTCTTCAAAGGAACCAACTGATGATCTGGACATGCTTTTTCTGGAGAGTTCTTAGAGCTTTTCTTAGGGACTGCTGGTTTCTTACCTTGTAACACAGAGGTAGCTGATGCACTGCTTTACTGGTTTGTGAACAGAGTACAGGCGTGTGCAAGGGAACTTTTCTTCACGACAATCTGGGAACACACATACACATAGAGGTGCAATCCAGCATCATTGGCAGGTGCACTCATTCTGACACACATGTAACTTCATCTCTAGGTACTGTCCTCCAGGCTTCAAGGGAAGGCCCCTAGCTTCTATTTTCCACTCTCTCATGAGAGATAGGGATGGTTTAGAGAAGAGGAAAATAAGACGGACTTTTCTGATCCCCTTGTCTCATAAGACAGAAGGGAAAGTTGAGCGAAATGCAAAACAAGCCCACTGGGGATCCTCAATAAAGAAGGCACATGCTGTAAAGGGGACAGGCACAAATAAACAAAATGTAAACTGTAGTCGCATGTTTAAGACATTAAACATGCTAAGTCTCTTTGTTTTGTGGACAATCAACCTCGTAGCTAACTATGATGAGGTTTCTTGCATTTCCTTCTGAAATGCCAGGTCTTGGCCACTGACAATGACAGAATGTTGACCCAGCCTATCTGGTCCAGTGATCTGCCAGCACCTGCCTGGAGAGGTAACAGGCTGGGTGAAAGCAGGTCTGGGAGGAGGTGCAAGCAGCAAACTTAAACATACCTGATGAACCTGTTGTAGTTTCACTGTCAGATTGAACTGGAAGACAGAGGGTAGCAAAGTTAGTGTGATTTGCCATGATCCCTTCCTAGACCTCAGCTTACTCAAAACAAATAACTGGAAAACTCTTTAAGGAGCCCTCCACTGTGATTTCTAATGTGGAAAAAGATTTCATTGTTACGGACATGAAACCATAAGAGAAAGTACAAATCCAATATGAATCTACTGGCAGCTATACAGCCAACAATGCTAAAAATATGCCCAAGCTTTACCATAAAGCATTACAAACATTACCACTACTGTTCAAAATTACACTGTAAGAGCATCTTTACTTTAAATTCAAAAGGTTGGGTAAATGTATTTAGTTGCTGTAATTGCTGTTCATGTAGGCAAAAAGTGAAGGAGCCTGTGACTGCCACTTACTAAGAAACAGTGACTCCTTTAAGAAATAGCATCCTCAGACCACTTTTTTTTTTTTATGTCCACAACAAGGGGTCAAAAGGAGGCTGGTTTGTTGTTCCATCTGGCAAAGCAACTCATCTGTACCACAGTAAACCAGTACACTTTGTTATTTACCCAGTGACAAACTGGAAAGGAACTTGGAGGACTGACTGCCAGGCACAAGTTTTTATTAATAGTTACAGAGGACTTCTACTTCTCCTGTTCATGTGCCGTAGTGTCAGTCAGAAGCACAGACAAAACACATGACCACAAAGAGAAGGAGTCTTTTGGGCATCAGGGCTGCAGTTAGGGGCAGTCTGGGACTGTGGGTGTGCAATGGACTGGTCAAGGAGAGGGACAGGGGTAGTCCACAACATTTGGCTGTGAAATGATAATAAACTCACCAGAACTGAGAAGCACAGGCGGTGTGACAGCTGCAACTGGAAAAAGAGAAGATCTTCTGAAAGGTCTTAATTTGAGCTTCCAGCCTCTTTCCCCTTCCCACAGTTCTGCCAATGGCACACCACTCCTGACCAGTAGCCATTCTGCATCTGGTTCATGGACAACACTGATCATGTTACTGTTATCTGACTGCAGGCTTTCCCTGTGAATATGCTGGCTGTCTTACAGCTGATGGGATGCTGTAAAGCAGAGATAGGTCCCATGGCATGTCCTTTGTGAAGAGTTTCTTATTTATCCCTCAAAAATCAGTGTTTTGAAGCAAAGTCTGCTGCAAAGGCTTCACATTTAGTCTTGTCAGATTCAGATACAGGTTAGCCACCGGCCAGTTTGGTCTGGATACCAAGTCTTATCTACCCTCCTATAGACTGTCAAGTCTCACACACTGAACACAAGACTGACGCAGGTTGTTTTCCTCCCATCCCCATCAGTAAGATCACTTGCATATACAAATGCTTCCACTTTTCTCCTCCAGAGCTGTCCCATGACAGCTGGTCAGCTTGAACCACAATACTGTAGCCAGCTGATGAGCAGTCACAGGGCAGAGGAGAGATCATGGAACTGCTGCCCTGGAGAATGGGACCCCACCCTCAGATGAGCCCTCCTACATACACAGCACACTTCCCAGCAACAGCCAAGTGCTGCTGCCTCTCCTTTGTCTTTTGAACTGTATCATCAACCAGATGTGCTCTCTCTCTCCCTGCCCTGTCTGGTTCCCCCTTCCTCAGATTAATGTGTTTAAGAAACTGTTCCAGCAGAGAGAGGAACCATCACCAAGGTCAGTGGTGCTGGATTTGAAACAGGATTCATCCGGAAAATGTGGGGAGGTTCCTCCTTCAGCATCTGGCCCTCTCTTCCATTGCCCACAGTGAGTCTGGTAGGAGGGAAGATTAGTCTACCTTGTATGCCTTACACTCCCATCAGCTCTGTGTCCTTCCCCTGGGGCTATCTTCACAGCAAGACTTGGCTCTCTAAGGAGGTACAATGCATGCTATAAATGCTCATCTTGCAAGTGTCCTACACCTACCCTATCTTTTCCATACATTTTGCTCCTCCCTAATAACACAGCTGCAGGCGTGGCAGGGAAGAGAGTACTAGAAGAACAATATTCCCACCTCCCCATTCTACCACTGTTCAGAGTTTGCTTTATTAACTGTCTTTTTTTTGCCACCTCTGTCTTCTGAGCACTCAAGCATGGTTGCCAGCTGTCAGAGACACATACACAACTTGTGTCCCACCATTGCCCAGGTAACTGGTGAACCTGCCTAATTTATCTTCTTCGTTATTTAGTCTCCTGCCTGCAACCTTCTCTGGAAGCCCAGGCTGCATGAGCTTTGGATTTCATGGCTTCTTGCAGTACAAACAGCTACAGAGAGTCCTAGTCCACCAGAGTGAGGTTGGTATTTCTTTGGAGAACAGGCCATTGAGCCACTTCATGCATGGAACACAGAAAGCACTCCTAGATGTCAAAAGTGGGGAAGAGGAGTTTCTGAGCATAATGGGTAATTTCTGGGTCTATGTAAACAGGAGTAAAGGTGAAAAGGGCAAAAGAAGCCTTAAGGTGCCAAGGGATCAGAGCTTACCGGAGGTGCTAAGAGGGTCAGTGCTAAGTTCACCTGGAAAAGAGAAAAATGTCCTTGAGAAAGCTTATCATTACTTTGTGGTCCCTTACATAGCTAGTCATAGCTAGCTTGAATTACCTTGGCTGCCATGGTAGGCTCACAAGACAGTAGGATCCAATCCAGTTAAAACATAAATAAACACTGTACCCATCCCACCCGTATCCATCCTCCTTTTTAGTGACTGGCCTCAGAGCGGCTTTCTTATTACATATGTTGCATCAACCCTTACTGAACTCCGGATTTATATCAGCTTCTCAGATATGGACACTGTGGGCATTTTGGTGGAAGGAAAGACGTCTGAAATGAAGGCAGTCATGGCTCTCTCAGCAGTAAGACAGAAAGCTGAGGCACCCACTGCAGAGAAGGAGGGAGGCAACTCCAGAACCCAGCCTTGACTGCAGGAATTCATCAGTAGATCTTTGAAAGGCAACTGTTGGCAAAGCTGGTCTAGCTGTGATGGAGAGATAAAGTGTGAAGGAAAGGAAAGCCTTTTGTTTTAGTCTGGCTTCTGAATAGTTTTCCAGAAAGCCCCAAGTGTTACATGTCAGGACCATAGCTGGGAGAAGTCTGCTGGCTTAGCCAGGGGCTTCAGTTTGAAGAAAAGGCAGGCCTTTGTGGTTCTTCTGAGTGCTGACACACAGGCAAAAACACATTCCTTTTCTCTTATTGTGTCACAGAAATGGAAAAAGGTCCAGAAGAATAAAGCAATTCACTCCCAACAACACAGCCACTATGAAGACCAGTCAATATCCTTTTTCAGCTGCCTCACTGCTAAAGCACCATGCCACTTGTGCAATCTTTTTCTTGGGATTTGACTGAGTAACAGTAATTTCCTGAGCATCTCATGGCTGAAGAATTATCAGCGCTCATGATCTCCCACAACCCCTGGCTGTGAACATAACTTCATGCACTTCAGCTAAGTGTTCAGGACTCCAACACATTTCTAAAGAACACACAATTCTTAGCAGGTTGTCTTGAAGGGCTTGTTTAATCTTCACTGAAAGGCAAGCTCACAATGTCAGAAGCAAGGAAAGGAAGAACAACGTTTGCAATTAAACAGGGGGCAATTACATAGGACAACTGGTTACACGAGCAGTTTTTAGCATCTAACATGCCTGTAGTACTTACCAGTTGCATTTTCCAGTTCCTGCCCCTTGACAACCCATGGAAACCAGTCTGCAAGAGAAGAGAAGGGAGTGAAGAAAGGACAGAAAGAGGGATTTCTATAGTCTGCAGGCTTTGTGAAACTATTACAAGATGCCTATCTCTTCCGGAGACACCACTGCCCTCTGCTGAAGGAAGAAATGCTCTCCTCTCTGCCTCGGCCTCCACTGCTGGCTGGGTTTGTTCTTTAAAGACTTGTGGATAAAGCAGGTCCTGATCCTATTCCTGCTGCTTCCACCATGGTCAAAGGCTAGGCATAGGGACAAGATGGTAAATACCTCCCGACCTGCTACCAGACTTTGCATTTCTGAAACCTCATTTGACGCATTTGTAAAACAAATTGCACGTTACCTCCCTTCTCTGAAGGTCAGTCAAAATCCCTACCTCCATTTCATAAAAGAGGAAACTGAGTCATGGAAATTATTTGCTTAAGGTCACAGATTGAGTCATTGGCACAGTAAGAAACAGATTGCAGGCCTTGTAGCTCCTTGTGCAAATAATTATCTGGTCCATCATTCTGCTTGGGTATGCAGCCCAGAGCAGAAGATCTTTCCCCCCTCAGCCCCTGGGCACACTGGAGCTGGAGAATGATGAAGGTTTGGCTATGCATCCTGTGTGGAAGAGGAAAATTTGAAACTGAGCTAGACTGTTCATTTGTCCAAATATGAAGAGTGAGAGAGACGCTTCCTACAGCAGCCAGGAATAGGAAAAGATTTTCTGCTAGCCACAGAAGAGGGAAATGTCTGCATAACTGGGGAAGTAAGGAGTTGGCAGGAAAGGTCCAGTGATCTGGGGCACTGCAGTGATGTGTGCAGGACCAGCCCAAAAAGCACTACACCCTGCTACATCTTATGAACTCAGCCCTTAGCCTTCTGTTCTTAATGAGAGCACCACATGGGTAAAAACTATCAGGTCTGGAGTTTTTGCCTCAGTTCTTCCTTGTTGCAAGACAAGTTACTTACAGGCTGCAGAGGGGCTCTTGGGACCCCTAGATAATCCTGCTCTGCAGCATTACAGGGGTTGCTGGACTCTTGCTATTCCCTTCCCCACCCAGCTGCTAGCAAGGGCCCAGCTGCTGGCCACTGACCCCAGGAGAGCCAGACTTAAGTAACTTAAGCGCACAATGTAATGCAGCCCCAAACTTCCCCTGTCCTGGCTAATCTCTTAATGGCAACAAGTAGAGGAGAAGAATGATATTGAACACTTTCTCACTTGTTTCTGATCAAAAGGAAGGACACAAATTCTGAAACTATTGCAGAAGCCAGCAGTGCCAAATTTGAAACAGAAGTCCTACAGAAAAAGCGGGGAGGCTTTCCACTTTTTTCCTAACATTGAAAAGTCAGCTCTTACTAGCTTTTTTTTTTCCCTCCTTGGGAGATAATTAGAAAACTGGCCCAATCCTAAAACAACAGGATGCAAGCAAAGTAAAACCTCTGCATACAAGGAGACAGGAGAGCTGACTTTCTTATCTGATTTTCAATCACTCTAATTTATATTTACTGTGGTACCCAATTCATATGTTTTATAAATGATTGGACTTTATTGTCCAAGTTGCAATAAATTAATCCTTGAGGTCTAAAACTGCAACTCTAATTCACTGAATCTGTAGCTTACCCAAATCCAAACCAGACAGCAAGAGACTGGCTGGTGATTTCTGTTATTCTCCAAGTTATAAATAAACAAACAAAAAATCCAGAAATGTTAAAACAAAATACACAAAAGTAAGAATTATTCCTTTCAGGCCTCCTTCATGCATTATAAAAAACATAGCCTTTTTTTTCCTGCCTCCAACTTTGAAGACCACCTACAAGCTCATCTCCTGGATGCCTCACCTCCCTGCTTTGCAGTCACAAACATGACAACTTCTACTGTGCACCTTTACAGGAAAAAGTGCTATTTGGAGCAGTATCAGTCTTCAGCATAAGGTGAGGACTGAGGACAGTAGATTGAAATAGCCTGCTTTCAGTGTGATAGGTGCAGTCACCTGTTTCCTGGGCAAAGCTTTTTCCATTCATGGAATTAATCTTCTTTTGCTGTCTGTTTTGACTAAAATGCCTGATGGTACCCTCTTTTTTGGGGGGGTTTTGTAGGGTTTTTTTGTGTTGTTGGTGGTTTTTTTTAACAAATTGTATCTCACCTGAGTTTTTGCCAAAGTAACTCCAAGCAAAGATGTGCAGCGACAACACAGCACAACAACAACAAAAGGAGACAGAAGTTTGAACGATAGAGGTTAGGTTTCTCAAAACAGCTACAAAAAACCAAACCCTCCTGGCAGCTGAGTGGCCCAGAATGGGGCCATTTCATTAGGAATCACTAGTGACAGCAAATGTTTCACAACTATTAAGGGACAAGTTTTGTGGAGCACTGGGAAATGCTCTGCAGATTCTGCAAATACAGGTGGTATAGCAGTCTACAGTAAGTACATGGCATAGCCAACCCTCCTTCTCAGCTCTGGACCTGGCTTTTCGCTTACCCCTGCAGTGGAGGCTGTGGACTTCTGTCTCTTGTGACTCCTAGTACTTACTGGAGAGTGGACACATATGGAAACCAGTCCCCAGTTCTTAAAATTTTTCCTTATAATGCATCTTGCTTTTCCTGTTCAGTCCTTTCCCTTTCATTGTCCATCTACGTGTCACTGTCTTTCTCCTTAGGTCATTGCCTGCAAAAGAAACCCTGCGGGGCCAGGGTGAAGAAGAAATCCTCCCCCTGGTGTCAGGACTCACCAGCTGGGGACGAGGAAAGTGCTAAGAGACACAACAGCATACAGGCTCCAGAGGTCTTCATCCCTGTGGAGTGGTGGAGAGAGGAGTCAGGGGAAAGCTAAAAGAGGAATAGAGATTCCCCCCCCCATAGCACAGAAAGTCTTTACTTGCTGTCTCCATTTCCCTCTCAAGACCATTTGGTCTTCCCAGTCTCCCTCCAACCTGTTGCCCACCTAATCTGGCCAGTTTTTCAGGCGTTTCTGAAACATTTTGGCCTGAACATATAATTCCATCTGCTTGCTTTCTCTTTCGACCTTCTTTCTCCCATCTCCATCTCTTTTCTCATCCAGGTGGCTAAGCCCCCTTCACACACCCCCAACATTCAAAGAAAAGCTTCCCTTTATCATCTCCCTCTGCTTTCTTCTACTTTTAAATTATCTTGAGGATCACTGAAAAGATAGACAGGGTCCCCATCACTTACTGCAGCCCTGGGTCTCCACTCCCTTCAGCAGCGGACGCTCTGTCTTTCCCCTTCAGCGGTCCCCCCCCTTTTTTTGGTTATTGGGTAAACCACATGCAGCCACACCCAGAACACGTTCTACTTCTGGTTCTCTTCAAAATATGATTTTGGGGAGGGAAAAAAAAAAAAAAAGGAAGAAAATAAAAAGAGGCCAGCGAGATGCTGGGACGTGGTGTCATCATACATCTGGAATGAGGGGGGGAAGCGAGCAGCCCACACCCTCATTCCAGAGTTTATTATCCTCCGAAGAGAGCCCGCTCCTCCCATTCCCCCAGGAGGACCCAGGGTCGGGTTCTTGTGTCTACACGGCACATCCTGGCCCCGTTTCGCCTTGCCTCCCTCCGCTGTCCCTCTCCTCTGCGGAGCTCTCACCCCTGTCTGCCTCAAGGGCGTGTGCCCGGCTTGCTGCGATGCCGGGGCGGCCTCTCGCCTCCGGGGAGCACCACAGCCCGCCCGGCACGGCCTAGCCAGCAGGGGGAGGCCCCGGGGTAGCGGTGTGAGCAGCGGCGGCGGCGGACAGATGGCGGGTTGGCACGCAGCCAATCGGCTGGCGGCAACCGCGGTGACGTCACCGCCGGGATGGGGCTGGAGGTGGGGTTGGGGGTGTCCCGGGACTGGGATCCTGTGGTCGGGGGAGCAAGGGACGGGCACCGGCTTCGTTCTGCAACGCCGTTGTCGCTCTGGCTAGCCTGGGAAAGGTGGGGAATGGAGGAAAGGAAATTCTTCACTGTGAGGGTGGTGAGACGCTGGCACAGGTTGTCCGGGGGTGTTGTGGATGCTCGATCCCTGGAGGTGTTCAAGGCCAGGTTGGATGGGGCCTTGAGCAACCTGGTCTAGTGGGAGGTGTCCCTACCATGGCAGGGGGGGTTGGAACTAGATGATCTTTGAGGTCCCTTCCAACCCAAACCGTTCTATGATTCTGTGAAATCTGTGGGGGAAGTAGGAAAATGGGAGAGGCATAAACTGAGAAAGGGAGGGGAAGTATGAGATCTGACACTGACTGCCATCCTTCAGGCTCCTCTGTGCTGTAATGTATGAATGAGAGAGGGGCAAGCCCTCAAATCCCACTGGATCATTCCTTCTTCTTTAACTTTTCATCCAACAGCCCCAGGATCCCCCAGCTCCTGTTGCCTTCTCAGAGACTTCCCTTTCCTGCTTCTAGAATTGTTCCTCTGGGTCTGAGATGGCACGGGCTGGCTGGTGCTCCTTGTAAGAGCTTCAAGGCACAGTATCAGTCCTGAAGCCAAGGAGAAAGCCGGGAAATGGCCCAAGCTCCCTCCCTCCTACAGCAATGAAAGATAGAAACCTTGTCAGGGAAAGTTGTGTCCCAGAAGGCTTATCCTGGTAGCTAGGTAACTCTTGTTTGTTCTCAACAAATTGTAGGCTAGGAATAAAATCCTATAATGCCTTGTACACAGTTACTAAGGAGATCCTCACTATGTCCTTGCCACCACCAGAGACCCAGAAGAGTGCTGCCCACTGAAGCCACCAGTTCTTACCTCATAGTGGCTAAGCATTGTTTGTGGCAGTGCCCAAGAGAAAAGACAGAACCATAGAATCATAGAATGGTTTGGGTTGCGAGGGAACTCAAAGATCATCCTTCCACTAGACCATGTTGCTCAAGGCCCCATCCAACCTGGCCTTGAACACCTCCAGGGATGGAGCATCCACAACCCCCCAGGCAACCTATTCCAGTGTCTCACCACCCTCAGAGTGAAGAACTTCCTTCTAATTTCCAACCTAAATCTACCCTTTCCAGTTTGAACCCATTGCCTCTTGTCCTATCACTATAGGCCCTTTATGAAAAGTCCCTCCCCAGTGTTCTTGTAGGCCCCCATCAGATACTGGAAGGCCACAATAAGGTCTCCCTGAAGCCTTCTCTTCTCCAGGCTGAAAAACCCCAACTCTCTCAACCTGTCCTTGTAGGAGAGGTATTCCTGCCCTCTGATCATCTTTGTAGTCCTCCCCTGGACCCTTTTCATGTCCTTCTTGAGCTGGAGGCTCCAGAGCTGGACACAGTACTCCAGGTGGGGTCTCACCAGAACAGAGTAGAGGGGCAGAATCACTTCCCTTGGTGAAGCCTTGCTGGCCTCACTTCTTTTGATGCAGCGTAGGATATGGTTGGCTCCTTCTTATTTCTGGTCCTCCCAAGACTAGTGGGGGGTGAGAAGCACCACTGGTGGGAAGTACCAGAAGAGAAGTAGAGAAGATGAGGAAGGCTAGGCATTTCCCTGCTCATCAGGGCAGCCTGCTGGACCCATGCACCATCGCTCTGTTTCACTAGAGCCACACACCACCATTGCCACTTTCAGGGACTGGCTAAAACTCAATCCACTGGAGGTGCTCAAAAGGTGATTAAACAACCAAATCAAAGTGATGGAAGTTTTAACTGCACTCAGATCCTCAGCTTTCTCTCGAAGTCCACATAGCAACATGTTTCAGCTACACCTTTCCACACAGCTTGTTTTGGTTTTTTTGGGGTTGGGGTTTTTTTTTGGTTTTGTTTTTTTTTCCTGTGCTTTTGTTGTCATTCAAGCCTCTGTAATTGCATAACTGGGTAACTAAAATATCTTGAAGACTTTGTGAGTTCTGAACACATTTATTTGGAAACTTTCATTAATGGCAAATGTTTCGGTCTAGCAATGTGTTGAAGTACCATCATCTTCCAATATTCACAATATTTGCCTCTAGTCCTGGACAAGGTTTCTTCTGATTGCTTTTGAGCTCTGTGTCTTTTTTTCAAACTGGAAGACTGTGTGTACACCCCCCAGCTCAGTGTGGGTAGTCCACTTGTGCTACCAGCACCCCTCCGTATGGAGAGCTTGGTGTGGATGAGCGGGAGGGAGGGATGCTCCTGGTGACTGAAGCACTGGCTGGAAAGCAGTTCAGCATTTTATACACCAGACAAACCCCAGTGGAGTAACTGGAGGTATTCTGCTGCTCTTGCTGGCTGTGAACACCGGAGGGAGCTGCAGCACATCGGCATGCCAAGCCCCATTTTTCCTCTCGCAGTCCAAGCACGTTCTTCAGGAGATGCAGCTCTGTGTCTGCAGGCCCCGATCTGGTATGAAGGCTCTCCTCTTAGTTCTCCTGCTTGTCAGTCTACTGGAACCACAACTATTTAACCGTTTTATTTTTGGGGACAGAAAAGAATCTTGTTATTTTTCCCCCACCCTTGCCCCATAACGTTGACAAAGACAGCTGGACAGCCCTCACAACTGGGAGATAGGAATAATTAACATCCTTCTTTGCCATCCTTTTTCATTCACATTGCTGTCTTCTGCTTTGTGTGCAGCTGTCCTTCTGCAGCAAGGATATCTTGGGGACATCTACAGCAGATGACTCAAGGTGAAGCCCTCTTCCCTTTAAAAAGTCAGGTAGCAGTGCCACAGTATGGTGTGAAGGAGAACTGTGCTGCAGTAAATGGCGTGAGTGACTCATAAAGCAAACACTTCCATATTTACATATTCCCTTAAACTGCACTGACCTCAGTGCCTTTAGGTGTTTACCTAAGATCAGAAGCAGTGACAGTGATTCAGCAAAAAGTTCTCTTCTAAGTCAGTACTGATCCCATTATGTTACCAGGGATGCTATAGCGATGGTAGTGTGGTATTTTGGATGAGACACAAAGTCAGTCTTCCTGGAAATTAAAATCTCCTGGTACACCCCAGAGATTGCTACATCTCAGCAGACAGGTAAATGGGGCATACTACTTGTAAAGGTCCTGGAGAGGCATTTAAATAGCTGCTGATTTCTTTCCCTCTCTGTCTCCCTGGCCTTCACATACCCTCACAGTAACTGGGCATTAAGTTACATACTAGTGATGAGAAATTAATGAACTGCTGTAAGATGTTTGGATGTATCATATCAATAATGCAGCACTACTGGTCATGTGAATTAGGGCTGAAATGAATTTTCTTGGGACTCAGACTGCTGATGGGCTCCATTAATACCCGAAGTCTGGCACTATCCTGTAGTTGTTCCATTGCTGTTGCTGAGGTCATCAGTGGGAAGGGGCATTAGATCAAGTCCTGATCCATCTGTCCCTAGTTAGGTTCACACCATAGGAGATTCACATCTGACTTTGTATCCAACCCATTGTAGAAGTGTGAACACTGCAAAGTACAGGAGCCTGGACACGATTGTGCTGCTAGCTCTCTTCTTCCTCAGGCCAGCACCAAACTCAACAACATCCCCTCAGCACACCTTCATTTTTTATTCTTCATCTGTTTGCTCTTCTCCATCGCAAATCAGCCAAGGGGAAAGACACCACTGAGAGCTCAGCAAGCTGCCCATGACAGGAACTCCCTTCCAACTGATCAGCTCCTTGTTACTTCTCACAGACTGGCTGGTTCCTGGTTGATACAGCTCTAGCCTCACCCACCACCCCAACCATGATCACCTGGGGGAAGGCAGGGCCTCACACAGGTGGGCCAGGTTCTGTCGGTGGGGCCTGAAACCACTTGGGGAACAAGACATACTACTGGGGTGTGACTCATGCATAGGTCAACTCCAACTCAGGGCCCACAGCCCAGGCCCCAGCACTTCAACGATACACCTTTTTTTGACTGATGGTCATGCTTTCTGTTGTCCCACCTACAAGAATAAGATATTATTCACCTCTTTATTTCCAAATCAATGAACTAGTGCTTAGAAGGCAGTTCTGCAGTGACAAAATACCCTAAGGGAACCTATGAAACACTAATTAATACCTGTTCAGCTCCTTCAAATCAGTTCAACATTTGTGAAGAATTGAGCACGAGAAGAGGCAGTCTGTGAGCTCTTTGCTGTTTGGTTGGTGATTTGGCCATATGCCTCAAGCTTCTCAGGGACAAGAAGGATACAATGAGTTATCAAGACCTTCCTTCTTCCCTCACTGTGCTTTGGGGTTTCCTTCTCTGCTCTTTCTGTAGTTCTTACTGTCAAAAACATCCTTCCCTTCTGGGCCTTTGTACTGTCTCAGGGCCAATTCTTCTTGGCCATTTCACATGTCCCTCAGCACCCCCCTTTCTCCAAGCAGCTGAGCTTAAATATGATTTCTCTCAGGACACTTTTTCCAAGACTGCTCTCTCAGGGAGACAAGTAACATTTAGAACTTAACAAATACATAAATCCCTCCTATAAGCCCAGTTATATGTGTCCATATAGACTTTGGACCACATAGAATCATCACCTTTAATACAACGGGCACAAGTTTTTCATACAGATGAGGCTGCAGCCATGAGTCAAAACACCAGGAAAGATATAATGGATTCATCCTCCCTTTCTCCCATCTCTACAGGACCTCTCAAACCCTGGATCAAGTCACCAGGATTAATCCTTCCCTCAGAGTGCAGTGATTGTGCACTGGAGTAGTTACCAGAGCTGGCTAAAGAAGTCACTGCTAGGAAGCAGAGGGGTGTCTTAATTTACACAGAGAGGTTCACCAGAGCTGGTCCAGTGGACATTAAGTCACAGCAGCACTTTCCAAACAGCACAGTATCTGTCTCACTTGAGTACCAGGCTTTTGTACCATTTTATTGTCTTTTAGTAGTCCTCCATGGTAGAACAGATTTTAGCAGTTTTGCCTACCCTAGCAGTCCAAAACCAGGAGTGGTGCACCCCTAGCCCTCCCCCCAAGCAGATCAGCTTCAAAAATCACACCCTGGAGGGGCCACTCCCCTATTCAACGCTAGAGTGGTGGTCCTCACACAACCTTGTAAGTCCATCAGTAGTGGTACGGAGAGTACTGGATGTTACAAGACATGATAAAATCGGGACAGCTCATAGTGACTGAATAGGACATGCCCTTTCAGTTAAAAGTGGCATCAGAGGGAAGGAGGTGTGTAGGTGCATGCATAGAAAGGATGTTTCATGTGCACATAGAGAGAGTGGGGACAGAAATAGCAATTAAAAATAAAATAAAATAAAGTAAAATAATCCTATCCAAAAATAGGATACTCTATAAGCTTTAAAACATAATCAGGGAAGGGAATAAAAAATGGCAACTTTAAAAGTTATTTGCTTTAAATTCTGTAACTTTCAGAAAAAGATCTGTCGCCATGGCCTTTTTTTAAACTGGCCACATCCAGAATATGCAAACTGTTGAAGTCCTCAAGAGTCAGCATTGACAGCACTTACCTACTTCTGAAGGGATGTAAGAAAGGAGAACAGCAATTGCACAGAGTAGAAGAAATGCAAATGATGCTATGTGTTAGCAGACAAATTGCTAGGAGTTTATATTGTGAGGAAAATTAGGAAGCACCACTCTTCAGGTTTTTATCCCTCTATATACCTTCACAGGGACTGTAAAGGCTGACTTACCTTTTAAATACTCATTTATGTTTTAGTCTACATTTGACATAAGAGGAATTTGAACAAAGATTTGGGGCATTACTGCAACTGCATTGATATAAATCACTGTCTCTGCTGTAGGTACAGCCGACTTCAACCAGATCATTTGAATATTATTCTGACCTTCCCCATGTATAGTTGCTATTCTGACTCAGAATAGCAGTATTAGTGATAGGACAAGGGGTAATGGGTTCAAACTGGAAGAGGGTAGATTTAGATTGGAAACTAGAAGGAAATTCTTCACTCTGAGGCTGGTGAGACACTGGCACAGGTTGCCCAAGGTGGTTGTGGATGCTTGATCCCTGGAGGTTGGATGGGGCCTTGAGCAACTGGATGTAGTGGGAGGTGTCCCTGCCCATAGCAGGGGGGTTGGAACCAGATGATCTTTGAGTTCCCTTCCAACCCAAACCATTCTATGATTCTATGGTAGACTGAAATTAAGGGAAGTGATGTAAATGAATATCTGTCTACACAGAATGTTCACAGAATGTTAGGGATTGGAAGGGACCTCAAAAGATCATCTAGTCCAATCCCCCCGCCACAGCAGGATCAATGTATACTTGTCTTAATGTATACTTGTCCTACATGTACACATCCTAATATGTATAAATGTAAATGGCCTATACTGATTTATTCCAGTTTTAAAGAGCTGAAACCAGCACTAAATGGAGACCATTCTGCATGGAGACACCTTTGCAAGATGCCTGTAAAAGGGCAACAATATTGGCAGCTGAAAAACCTATTTTGGTATTATTCTAATAATTTCTTGCCTCTGTCCATCAAAGCAGTTGCCCTGATAGGTATCTTTTTATGAAAGAAGTCTCTAACTATTCAATCATTATTTCCTCCTTTGTACTTGTTCTTTGCATAAAAACACTGGAATTTCATTTGCATGCAGCTGTACAGAATATTTGCATTCAAGTCAAAGCATGCTGGGTTTGTCTGTTAAAATATCTACATTTTATTTCATTATATCAACCTAGTCTCCTTAGCAAGGCTCCTTTAGCTATTTATTGTATCTTCCTTGAGTTCTCTTGCCATGCCTGTCATCTCGTCTTTCTCTCTGATTTAATTCTTGGTTTTTTGGGGTTTTTTTGCTGTTTTCTTTTTCCTGCATCTAATCTTTTTCTTCCCATCTTTATTTCTCCATTTCTCTCCTCTTCTGTACATGTCTTTTTTTCTTTCCTTTTTCGTCCCCCAGTGCTCTTTCTCCTGGTTTCTCTCTCTGCACAAGCTTTTCTGACCCTGGCTTTCTGTCTCCCAGTTTCCTTGCAGTCACCTTCACTGGAATGTTGGCAGAAACATTTTTTGTTTCTTTGGAAACAAAGAGACTAAATAAGTAAATGAATAAATAAAAATAGCTGGGAGCAGACGGGAGGTTTCCATTCCAGAAGGGTCTGCATTCTGCGAGCTTTTCTCACTACTTGGCGAAGGAGGAGAGAGCTGCCCTCCCTGCCCACCCCCAGCCTGCCAGGGAGCCAAGGCTTCCCCCTCCCCTGGCGTTTGGATCTCGGCTGAGAGTGATGGATTGCACTGCAGTGAGAGCTGGGAGCAATGCGGGCAGAGAGGGGGAGGCATGCGGAAGGGAGGGAAGGACGTCAGGACAGGAAGGATGTGGTGGGGCTCATGAGAAGAGAGAGGGAGTGGGGAAGAAGGGGAGGGCATGGCTGGTGGGGTTCTGCAGCCTGCAGCGCTCCGAGCGGACCAACGAGCCCGGGACTGAATACAAGGCAGCGTGCCGGGCAGCTGGCAGCGATGGAAGCAGGCAGGGAAAATGGAAAAGCAATACGGAAAGGGAGGAGGGAGAGAAAGTCAGGGCTAGAGAAAGTGAGGCTTAGGTTGTACAGCAACGACAAAAGAACGCAACTCTTGCCATCTGAATGTCTTCGGAGCTGTAACAGAGGGGGTAATGTCGGAGAAACAGAAACACTCAGGTCAAACTGAGCACGCTGCAAACCGCACTGAAATGTGTTCTCATTGCGCTCCTAAGGGTAATAACGGTGTGACCTTTGGAGAGTAGTGAGGTACCTCTGTACGGCTGGAGCATGTTGGCAGTGTCTGGCTGCAGTAGCTTTATTGCCTTGTGGATTTTGGCAAGGGGGATGTGTCCTTTTGCCTGGGCACTGTGAGGAATGCAGATGACCTCCACTGCACCAATTAGAAGTGCTGAAATACCACTTGTCATTACTGCCTTTCATGCTTCTCTTCCCTTTTAAAAAAATTCATATTTCTCCATCTGTTCCTTATTCATTGCCCATATTTTTCTCCATTTCTCCTATCCCATCCAGCCTTTCTCCATTATTAACATTTTTCTCTCAATCCACCTTCCAGCATTATCTTCCGGCCTCTCCCTTTTGCGGACCTCCTCCTGCCCACCCCCACCCTTACTTCCCCGATGGCCAAATGCGATGCCAGCCTAGCACTTCGCACAGCCGGGACCCAGGGCGGGCAGGGCAGCGGGGAAAGTCGGCTCCCGGTGGCGGGTGCAGGGGCAAGGGGTGGGGAGAACGGGGAGCAGGGGGTGGTCGTGTGGTGGCAGTCATGCAATCAGGCTGCAGGAGGCTGTTCCGCCCCTGCAACTTCTCCCAGAGACTCCCCCCTTCCTCCTCCTCCTCTTCCATGCAGCACGGCTCCTCTGACTCCCCCACCCAACCACCCCCATCGCACTGCGCCAGCTGCAGTTTCCAGCTACACTGACCTAGTTCTGGCTTCCCTGCAAGGCACCTCCATCCCCCTCCTCCCCGAGCACCTGGCTGCAGGGGGAGGGGAGTGGCAGGGACCCCGCGCACCGCAGGGTCCCCCCATGCGAGGGGAGACCCGAACTGGAGTTGCAGGCGCCCACCCCTTCATCTCCTGCATGGGTTTGAGGCAGGCGGGCGGGCGCTGGGTGTATAACCGCGCTGGCTAGTGGCGAGAGGGAGCATCGGTGAGATGAAAAAAAACATGCCCACGAATGAGAAGTCTTAACAGATTCCCCACGACAGAAGCAGAGAATTGCTGGACACACAAGGAGAGCACCGACATGACTGGGAGAAACTCAGGGACATGCAACTTGCAGCTCCTTAGCTCACAGGGTAGATGTTTATCAATCTTAATACAGCAAAGTGCCTGCAAGTTATAGCCACCCTTTGGTTGCATCAGATCCTTCCCAACAGGCACGGAAACCCTAAGTCATCACTGCAACAGCATTCATCAAAAGACAATGGATAAAGGGACAGAAAAGGTCAGAACAGGAGTCGAAAAGGGAGAAAGGAACAGGAAACAAAAGCAGGCGGACAGCAGAGAAAAGAACTCTCTAGATGGCAAAATTCAGAGTGAGAAAAACAGCTGGAAAAGGGGACAGAGAAGACCTAAGAGAGGCAGAAGGTAGATACAGAGAGAAGGGAGTGTTTTCCTTCCGAATGAGTTTCCATCAAAAGCCCATTTTTCCTTTTGTCCAGCTCCTCAGTACTGTTCCCAGTACCCCTGCAGCATAACTGCCACTTAGCCGGGAGAAATGGACTCTTGTCTTCTGCAACTGGGAGCCTTTGAAGCCTACCAGCTCCTATTCATCCATCCCTTTGTTTCTGTTTGTAACTCTGCCCGCCCGAGCTTTTTTGTGTCTCTCTGTTCTCAAACTGTGCCCAGAGTAAGGATACTAGAAGCATTTGAGATTCTCCAAAGTTACCTATTCAAGGAGATGTGTGATCTCCCTTCCGTCCCTTAAACGCTTGCTGTCTGGCAGGAAAAGTGCTGCAGTACCCCTGCGTGCTCCTTCATTCTGGCAGGATTGTGCCCTGAGCCTTTGCAGTCCTCATTTGGAATGCTGGGAACAAGGGTGTTGTTCCTTCTATTCCACTTCCTCCTATTCCACCAGGAACAGCCCTCCCTGCACAGACTTCTCTTTATTTTGTACCAGTATTTCCACCAAAACAATCACTTCCCACCCTAGCAGCCTCCTCGCTCCTTTCGCATAGGAATCGCCCAGTCGTGCCCTGCCCCTGCGATAAGCGGCAGAACCGCGCTCCGTCCCAGGGTGGGGTGCCAGCCCCCTTGAGTCCGGCTTAACGAGCAGCACCCCCGCCAAGGGTTGTGGACACCTCCCTTCTGCCGCCGCTGCCAGCGGCCCCGCCGCGCCCCCGCGCCCAGCTGGGCACGCGCATGCGCCCCCGGGGGGGGCGGGGTGGCCTGTATGCTCGCGACCCCAATGTGGCTGGGCTTTTGGGGGGCAGGGGGACAATAGGCAGGGTTTTATTGCGAGGCAGCGGCGGGCAGGGCCCGTGTGCCAGCCCCGGAGGCTGCTCCGTGACAAGCTCTGGGAGACGAGCCCAGAGCAGCTGGCTGATTGGATCGGAGACGTGCATGGCGCTGGGTCGAAATACTTTCGGGTTTGAGTCAGTGAGGCTTGGAACATCCTGCAGACCCCCTTATCCGAGAGTCCATTGTGTTGGCAGCCGTTGCTGTTTTCTGCGGGGTCAGGTTAGTTTATTAAGAACAGGAATTACAATGAGGAACTGAGGTTGTGTGGAATTAAAGATGATTTTGCACCTTTTTGCATACTCCTCTTTTTACATAATGTGAAACAAGAATGATACAGGCATTTTCTTCTTGAAACGCAATGTAGAAATTGCCTTCCTCTACAGGACCATCTGCATTCACATGTGAACCCAAGCATGTGTGTGTGAGCACAGGCATTTACCTTGCCTTACATTTTTTATTTATTATTCAGTCATCCAAGTGGGAAGCAGAAACATTGCTGTAAGACTTAGCTAAATGAGTAGCTACTGCAGGCATGGGCAGTACACCTGCAAATTGGGATAAATGATTAGACGTAGCCACATTTGAAGACTGAACTTTCTACCATTTTTCCATCGCAAGCACATACACCCAAAAAGAGACAATATATGGAACTTTCTGATGTGAGTAACAGAATAATGTCCTGCAGACTTTGGCTTCAGATCTAAACGGCTGGTTTGTATTTTTAGTGAACTCAGTGACAAAACATGTTTCATGGAATCAACCGTGAAATCAGATTTTGCATACATTAAGGCTTTGGATCAGTCCCTACATTACGCATTTAAGATTGCATGGGAAAAATCTCAAAAGAAAGATGCTAGGAATGTTTAGTGTTCAGAGGCGTCCATTCTTTGCTGATACAACAATTATATTTATTTCCTAAAGGGTGAAACTTGGTGCTCTGGACCACAGACTTTGAGGGCAATAGCCAATATTCTCCTTACACTAGCAAATAGAATTTTGTCCTGAGAATAGACTTATAGGTGACAGGAGAGACCTCATCTCCACTGGTAAAAAATAATAGAAAAAGGAAAAAAAAGTCTTGTTTAATTCTGGGGAAGTAAAACATCTACATCCAATTCAGCTACAGTGACAGCTCTTTAAAGAAAACTCAAAAGCTTCTGTAGCAGTGGGCATGCCCTGAGCAATAAATTGACACTTTATCCTGCTCCACCTTTCTGAGAAACAGCAAAAGTCAGGACTCTCTCCAAATTGAGTTAAGTTTCTATGTGATGGGGAATTGTTCTAGAGATACTGGTTATCCAACCTGCTTTTTCACTTGATTCCCATCACTGCTCTCATTTCAATACTCAACATTTGTTTGTGCTGAAATTCAACATACTACAATTCCAGCAGCTCTACCAGTAGTAATGAGAGATACAAGGCTACATTATGTATGTGAGGGAGCTACGAAGGCAAATGGTAGTTGGTAGAATAAATTGTTACAGATAATCATCAGACCCAGCTGAATATACCCAACAGTTTGAGATACAGGTCAAATATCTTACTGTCACCATGCTGAGTGTCTTTCCTGTACTTGTAGAAAGACTTCCTCTCAGATATCTTATAACCGAACGTATATTTGTATGGCCAAAAAACCTACATTGCCAAATTTCCCAGCTGTGTAGTTCTCTTCTTTCCACAAACTACTGGCCATGTTTGGGAGGGAGAGACACTTGCCTTACAGCTTGTCTACTTATGGAAATAGAAAAAAATTGCTATTATTCTATCACTGTAGAATGTGGACATTTTCTTTCCTCTTTTCTCTATACTATCTTAAAAACAGCATATGTGAATCCAGAAGAATTCTTACACTGAAATACATGTGCATGCTAGATGATTCACCGTGGTTGCACACTTCAGCAGAGCAGTGACACTGCAGTAGCTTTCTTTTAGTAAATTCCCTGTGTAAACAAACCCCTGTGCCTCACAACCTGAAATTACAACTTTGGGAAGTGTGAATTTGATGCACTTGGGAACTCAATGCCAGAAGGCTTAGAATGTAGTAATTCCGTCAAAGAACTATTTTGTTACTGTCAAAGTAACAAAAATACCGCCCAGCATTTTGGTGTTATTTATTTATTTATTTACCCACCCTGCTTGGACTTGCCTAGCATTGCCTCCTGCTCTCGAGTGGTACTTTTGGCTGGCATTTAAGTGAGTGATAGTGTATTTTTTCCTATATTGTTGTACAGAGTTGGGCAGATGGGAACTTGGGATCCCAGAGTGGTCTCTGGCTTGCAGCCATGAGAAGCCAGAAGTCTTGGTGAGCAACCCAAGCAGACAGGAGAGCATCAGATAATGTCTGGGTGAATGGGGGTTTTGGCCACTGACATAGAATCATGGAATCATAGAATGGTTTGGGTTGGAAGGGACCTCAAAGATCATCTAGTTCCATCACCCCTGCCATGGGCAGAGACACCTCCCACTAGACCAAGTTGCTCAAAGCCCAATCCAACCTAGTCTTGAACACATACAGTGTTGGGGCATCTACAATGTTCCAGGGCAAACTATCCTAGTGACTCACCACCCTCAGAGTGAAAAACTTCTTCCTTATATCTAATCTAAATCTCCCCTCCTCCAGTTTAAAGCCATTATCCCTCATCCTATCACTATATACCCTTGTAAAAAGCCTCTTCCTAGCTTTCTTGGAGGACCCCTTCAGATACTGGAAGGCCACAATGAGGAGTCTGGAGTCTTCTCCAGGTTGAAGAACGTCAACTCTCTCAGCCCGTCCTTGTAAGAGAGATGTTCCAGCCCTCTGATCATCCTCATGGCCATCCTCTGGACCTGCTCCAACAGATCAATGTCCCTCTTGTACTGGGAGCTCCAGAGCTGGATACAGTGCTCAAGGCAGGGTCTCATGACAGAGTAAAGAGGCAGAATCACCTCCCTTGACCTGCTGTCCACACTTCTTTTGTTACAGCCCAGGATACAGTTGGCTTTCTGGGCAGCACTCACTCATTGCTGGCTCATGTTGAGCTTTTCATCAGCTAGCACCTCCAAGTCTTTTTCCTCAGGACTGCTCTCAATTTTCTCATTGCTCATTGACATCATCTGTGCAGTAGCCTTGCCTCATACTCACGAGGCAAAGAGTTTTCAGAAGAGCTGTCCCTATCCCTAGGGTTTGGAGAGTAGGACCCAAATGGGCAGACATATGTACCCCTCAGTAAAGTACTTCTTAGAAACACTCAGTAGTATTTTAACTATCATCTATGATTTTGCAGAAGGTGGAGCATATGATGCTATGGTACATCATTCTGCAGTATGAATGAACATTGCAGCAGATTTTAGGGCATTTTGTCTTGTAATACATGGGTTACTACAGTGGTTACCGGTCCCAACATGTCAGTTAAATATTGGGGGTACTGCATGAAAGGTTTGGATGGCATATCTTTATCCTGCAGGTTTTAGAGTGTGTCTGAAATGGTTCTGGATGAGTCACTTGTAGATGAACTACACTGGTGAGGCAAGGAAGGGATACATAAAGTGTTTGTTCAGGTGGGAGAATTCAGATGGTTGATGTGGAACCTCAAGAGGCAAAAGAAAGCAGGTTGAACAGTTACATTCCTGCCAGGACAGATGCCTGGGGATATCAGCCATGACCAAGTGGGTACGTCCCATGTCTGCAACACTGGGCCTGTAACAGATTGCTGAGGAAGAGACGCATTGTTCCCCTGGGGAACGGATCGTGTGTACTGCATCTAGAGGTTATGAAGGTTGGTGAAGGAGAGATCCACACGGGACAATATAGACTATACAGCTAATGTGATACAGCGAATAGAAAGGGTGTGGCAGAGAGAGGACTGAGTAGGTGTGCCACAGAAACTGATGAACAAAGGTGTGCTGGTTAACGCGCAAGACGTGTCATGTTCATTTGCTGTCAAGAGTTATTATCTCAGAGACGCGATGGTTGGTTGATGCACAGCCCCCCGACTACGCTGGACGGGTGACAGCAGGTGCTGCGTGGGACGCGCCGCACCTTTACCTGCCACACGAAGCACAAACGCCCTAGCTCCGCACGCCACGCACCGACAACGGCGGCGACGGGAGCTGCCGGCGCTGGACGTTTCGCCGCAGCCCCCGACGGCCGGTTACCCGCGCAGTGCTGTAGCCGAACACTGGCGGCAGCGGGATGGCGTCCGCCATCGGGAGCGGGTAGCCAAGGGCTGCAACGTGGGGGGCACAGGCTCCTGCAGGGCCCGGTGCGGCGGCGGCGGGGGGAGCCGGGCGGCCACACTGGTGCCGTGCTGCCATGGTTTGATACTAGGTGCCTGGCCGAGGTCTGCCACGGCGGGCGGGGCAGGGGCTTGACCGGGACAGGGGCGGGCTCAGCCTGGGTGCGGCGCCACTGCCCGCGCAGCAGTTCCGTTCGGTTCGGAACGGCCAAGCCCCTCCACCGCCCCCTCCCCACCGCCCCTCGTACCGCCCCTGCGCCCCCCGGCCGTTAGCTCTGTCGCCGCTTCAGTCGAGCGGTGGCGGCTGGAGCAGCGGCTGCAGGGGGAGTGGGTCTCGGTGCAGGGAACAGCCGCTTCCTCGCCCCAGCCGCGGGGAGGAGGGACACCGAGGAGCGGGGGAAAGGAGTGGGTGGGGGGCCGGGCAGAACGTCGCGTCACGCCGCCCGCTCCCCTTTAGGACCGCGCCGCCGAGCGACCGCTGCCGCCGGCGGGGAGGAAGGGGCGAGTCTCTTCCCCAGAGCCTTCGTCGTCCCTCAGTTTCCCCTCCTAGGCCCGGTGCCGGAGGCAGGGGCGGGTGGGGGCGCGCCGCGCCGGCGGGGCCCGCGGACCCCGGCGGGTCCCCCTCAGGCTCGAGCTCGGCGGTGCCCGGGGCGGGTGAGATGTCCGGCTGAGAGGGTGCGAGCCCGGGGGTGGGGTCCGGCGTGCCCAGGGAAGGGGCGGAGGGGGTGGGGTGGTGGTTGTTGGTCGTCGTGTGTGTGTTGGGACCATCCCCTCAAGCAGTCCCGCCCCGCCGCCTCGGTGCTGCGCCCATGGTAGTTGTGCATCTCGGGTGCGCGGGGCAGCAGCGGCGTTCCAAGTGCCGGCGCCTTCCCGCCGCGCCGCTCAGGTGGGTGGCGGCCGCGGCCGCTTCGGAGAAAGGAAACGGCGGCCGGTCATTAATGCGCGGAGGGTGGAGGGAAGGGTTAAGGGCCGGTCGCCGTTGCTCCCGCCTCGCCCGGCGAGTCATGCCGACGTGTAGTGCTGCGGGGTGGGGGCTGCCTCCCGCCTCGCAGGCACTGGGGGCTTGCACCCCGCCGGCGTGTGTGCAGGGAGCGGGGTGAAAACCCGCTCCCGGGAGCTTCTCGGTGGCAGGTTTTCACGTCATGAGGTGTGTGTCCCTGCGTTCAAGTCTTGGAACGAAATCGTAACAACTGGTCTTATTCTCTTTTGTTTCCTGATGTTTAAAGAGCTAATTGCACATGGGTGACTCAGGAGCTGCCTGGGATCTACCGGAGGCTCCGTTTTCAAAGTGTGCGACTATTAATCCTTAATTAACGCCACAATTTCAGCAGTCGTTCTCTAGGCGTGTTATTTTGGTGCTTTTGTGGTCACCGTTTATAAATGACTGTTTTATTTTCCTGGCAGAGGGGGTTCTATATAGGAATATGTGCCTCTGGCGTGCAACATACTTTTCTCCGGTCTCCTCATCTGAATCCTAAATGTTATTGTGGGGAAGGTGTTTAAATACAAATAAATAGAAATAGTTTTCGTAGGATTTAAAACTTAATTTCTTAATATGTTCACACGTAGATCAGATTTATCTTTCCTTTTAACGCACATCCGTCAGTAAAGGAACTGACCTTCTGGGGTTTGTTTTTTTTTCCCCTTAAAGTGGATTTCAGTGGTAGTATATTTCTGTGAATTATTTGAAGTTGCACATTTCCCATAACTGTGTTCATCCTATCTTTTTCATTTGGCTTCGTTTACTGCCTTGTATGGTAGTATTTCATACGTTGGGACTTAGGGACTTAGTTTATCTTTATTAGATACCTTTGTGTGTTTATGTCTAATAGGGATGTTTTTTTTTTTCTCCCTAGGTATTGGTGACTTCAGAGTCATTTAGGGGTTTAGTACTGAGTAAGTAGAGACACAAGGATCGCATCCAATTTATATAGAAAGCTACAGTACTTCGTCAGTACTCTTTTTCTTTTTTTTTTTCCCCCCCTTCCCATCCCTCCTACCGCGTAGGGGAGGAGAATTTGGGAATTATTTAACAGTCATTTNCCCGAAATCTACCTTGGTCCCCAAGGCATCCACTGAACATTGCCTGTTGTAGGACCAGGAGAACGTTACCACCATCATCACCCCTTGCTTGGGAGCTTCGGTAGTACCCTTCCCTCCCTTGGATTGTAGTGCAGGGAGGCATCCAGAAGACTTCCTTGCCAGCCTTTTTGTTTAGTGGAGGACCCGCGAAAAGGGGTACCTAGCAAGACACGTGACCTCATTCAGGGAGCCAGAACTGAAGCAGCACTTGGCACGTTGAAGGAAGCACCCATTTTTGGTGTCTTTTTCGTCTTCATCTCCCTTCCTCACCAAATTTGTGGTAAGTCTCTTCAGCCCATTCATTCATGCAGTGCATGTCTCCCTTCCCCCACTCCTGGCGCTGGGAGAGGCATGCACAGCGTGGGGGAAGGGAGGAGGGAAAGCTGGCGCTGTACACAGGGGTCGGGGAGGAGAGGGAGGTGTTGTGCCACATTGCTGGGGAGCGGGCAGAGGTGAAGGAGCGTCCCTTCAGGAAACGGGCTGATGTGGGAGGAAATGCGTGTTTTATTTGCAAGTGTGTGCGTGCTCACACAGGCGAGAGTAGAGGGAGGTGAAACAGCTGAGAGACTGTTGTAGGAAGAAAAATACTAAGACCGAAGCAGGATTGCTGATGCTGACCAGCATCGAGCTGGTGTTGCAGAGAGGGAAGAGAATGCACCGATTTCACTGGAAATCAGTAACTGGGGTGTGTGAATGAGGGATGTTATCACCTGTGCAAGCAGGTACATGCAGGAGGAAAGACGGGGGGTGGTGGTGGATGTCTGCCTTTTAGAGGCAGTTGTGACTGGAAGGGTTGCTGTGAGCATCTTTAACATCCCTCTGTGCAAAGGAGGGGACAGACAGATGAAAGCCATTGCAGGGAGTGCAGTTGCCTATCTGCGGGGGCGGGGAGTCGTACTGGAAGTGAATGGGAACGATTAATATATTCCCATATCTTTTGACTGTTGCAGTCTACAAATTTCACAGGGAAAAGGAGGTGAAAACGGTGATAAGCTCTGAAAGAGGTGGGCTTGGGTTTCACCAGCGTTCAATGACTTTAAATTCTATGATGCATGTGTAGAGGGTGGATGATAATGCAGCAGTACTGGACAGATTGTGCTGCAGCTGCTCAATATATTATGTAAAACTCATGTAAATAAATGTTTTATTTTTTAAGAATCTTCAGTTTTAAAAAATGTATTATTTCCAAAGATTCTCAAACAGTTATGTGACAGTCTTAGGGAAACTACTCTCTGGTAGGTAAGAGAGGGATTTTTTCTTTTGAGGTTGTCCTTAAGTATCACCATAGAGCAGCAGTGTCAGGAATGAATTGATTTATCTTGGATTTATTTTTCTAAGCCAATGTTGACAAGAGGTTCAAGATGTCAGTTTTTGTCCCTGTATATATCATGATGGGTTATATTCATCATCCATACATATTTCCTTTATTTTTTCTTTAGATGATCCTTATTCTGATATCTTTGCGTGGAAAAAATTTAATTGTGCTTTATACTTGAAACAGCTGTGAACTGTTTTCAGACTGGCTCTCACTGTGACATAGAAATTCATATTTCTGGGATGTTTCAAATACTGCTCTCTTGTTAAGATGATACAGACTTCCATAACAGCATATGATGGATCATAAGGTGGGTCATATGTTGGATGACCTTTCGTTAGCTGTTTAACCAGTCTGCTGCCTAAGACTGACTTTAGATCTGCCTTGAGGTATCTCCTAAAGGAGGTAATTTACAAGCATCTGCCAGCTGTTCTTAGGTCTTCAATGTCTTGAGGTGTGGCCTCCAAAATAGCATTCTAGAAACTGCTAGAGACTGTTCATTTATTGGAATTGCGTACCCACTTTCAAGCCTTAGCTAATTTATGATAAAAATAAAGCAAAATACCTTTTCACTCTTGAATAACACTGTTCCATAAATGAGTATTAAAGGTTGTGTGTTAATGATAAATGCATAAGTGCAGGGTTACCCGTAGTGAGGTGAGTGCTTGGAGCTGTTTTTCCTAGTTTTCCATTTCCTGTGGCAGTCATGGCTGTCAGAGGCTTTGCTCTTTCCTTCTCACTTCCATGAGGTTTTTATTTCATTATCTGAGCTGTAGAATTAAACATGCCTAGAGGTATGCTAAAACTAAGATTAGATTTTAGGTCTCTAACTGTTGAGATCCATGGAGTTGTTAGTTGTGTTGTGCTGTAACTGAGGCCAGGAGTCTGAACCAGAGTCTAAAAAAGATGCAGTTATGGGAGTGGCTGATGGTAATAATTGTTCCACTTATTTCCCAGGTTGCAGTAGTGTCAATGGGATGAGTGTCCTACAACACCAGATCACAAGTTGAAGTTGAGATCACTAGATCGCATTGATTCCTAATGCTGCATTATATCTGGCAGGTGGGATGCACCTCTCCCAGAGGGAGAAAAGGATTTTGGGGCAGGAGTTAGCAGGGCTCATTGACAGAGCTTTAAAATAGATTTGAAGGGGGATGGGGTTGTAGCTGGGTTTGCACCAGCGGGGCAGTGCTCTAGTATTAGAACTTCTCAGAAATGCATATACACTGACACATGCAGTATGGGGAACAAA
>VYZX01025403.1:0-52603 GCA_013401335.1 Brachypteracias leptosomus | reverse complement strand
CCTGGGAGAAGAGACCAATCCCCCAACTGATTCCAATCTCCTTTCAGGGAGTTGTTGAGAGCGAGAAGGTCTCCCCTGAGCCTCCTTTTCTCCAGGCTGAAAACCCCCACGTCCCTCAGCTGCTCGTCACAAGACTTACACTCTAGCCCCTTCGCCAGCTTCATTGCCCTTCTCTAGACACACTCCAGTCCTCCAATGTCCTTCTTGGAGTGAGGCGCCCAAAACTGACCTCAGGATTTGAGCTGTAGCCTCACCAGTGCCGAGTCAAGGTGGACGGTCCTTGCCCTAGTCCTGCTGGCCACACTAGTGCTGATCCAAGCCAGGGTGCTGGTGGCCTTCTTGGCCACCTGGGCACATGCTGGTTCATCTTCAGTCAGCTGTCGACCTACACCCCCAGGTCCTTTTTCACTGCACATTTTCCAGACACTCTTCCCCCAGCCTGGAGTGTTACTAGGGGTTGTTGTGACCCAAGTTCAGGACCTGGCACTTGGCTGTACTGAACCTCACAAAACTGGCCTTGGCGCATCATAGAGGGTTTTGGTCTTTTAACCCAAGGGCACCTGCAGAAAGGAGGATTCCCTTATTGGCCTTGGTCTGTGCTATCCCTTTTCTCCCTTCCAGCCTCAGCAACATACTGTGGCAGGAGTATCCAAGAGCAGCTTTCCCAGTAAGCATGAGCTGATAGCTCCAGTTGTAAGTGCTCCAAAGCTGATTTCCTGGAGGGAAGGCAAAGGAGTCAGAAGCTACATACAACAATGGAAATGTCAAGGGATCATGGGGAGAATGTACTCCATAATTCCTCCAGGATAAAGCCTGAGAGAGGCACACAAGTCTTCTGTGATGGGCTGACTTGAGGAGGGGGAGAATGTTTTTAAGTTTTACTTAAACCCAAACTGACTGGTAATATAAATACACATGATTGTGTACACATCTATCTATAAACACATATATGCACACTTATAAATATATGTGTACATACATATGTATACATGTACAAAAACACAAGGGCAGACTAACATTTTGCTCTCCTCATACATCTACTGTCACCTTGTTTTTCCAACCTTGACTTCCCTAGCCAATATAATATTCTTTTTTAAATAAGAGTGGGTGAAATCTCTCAAATAGCTCAGTTCGTCTGCAGAACTTTATGCTTAGATCTGTTTTCCTTCTCTGTGGACATTACTGCCATCTAGTATGATGCTGTAGTGACTGCACTGTTCTAGGTCCAGAAAAAAAGGGTGGTAAGATGGTTATCAGTTACACTGTAAGTCAGTAAAGCTGCTGACTGCGTAGAATAGAAGTACAGTATGAAAGAACCATTTCAAAAGCCAGATAGTTAAATCAACCAGTTTTGGAATCCAACTGGGTGACTGAGTTACCATACAACAATGTGACCCAAAGGATGGTGGTGGCCCAGAGGTGGGCACCAGTCAGCAGCTGGGAGCTGTAAGAGTCCAATTCATCCAGCACAAAGGCAGATTTATGGCCTGCTAAGTGGGGTGGTGATATGCTGTTGAAGGAAACCAAGGGACTGTAGCATGGATAGATCTAAATCTTTTCTACCCTAACTGAAGTGTTGAGACAGTTTTGATGTGCAAACCCAAAAAAAGGGGAGTCACAGGCATAGCGTTAGGTATGAAGTGCAACATACCCCTTTGTTTTAGCACATAACATAGCACATAGATGTCCTCCATTACTATGTTCAAAGTCTTATTAATCCTAGAAAATAAGAAATATAATTCATTCGGAAATGTTGTAGAGACTGGGATTTTCTATAGAAGCAAGTGGGCAAAGATGCTTGAAACTACAAAAAGAAAAAGTTGCCTTACTTATTTGTACATCGTTGTTATGTTTAAAAAAAAAAAAAAAAAAGACCCTTTAGCTTTCTAGTAAATATGAGAAACTTGTTAGAGCAGGGAAGAGGAAATGAGTGGAACAGCCCCAGAGCAATGCAAAAACAAGAGCAGGACACTGTTTGTTTTTAATAAACCCACTCATTTGACCATCTGACCACTCCTTTTAAGGCAAAAAATGAGGTTTTTCCCATGACTGTTTTTGTTACTGTTCAAGAATAGTCTTCAGTTTTCTCTTCTAAGTCGCTTTTAAATATCTATTCCAGAATGCCAATCTTCACCAAAAAAATCCTCTTTGGAAAAAAGTGTTGCAACTACTACATTTCTGGCTTTTCTCTTACCAGAGCGGCGTTAAAGTTCATTTGATTATTAAAAAAACCCAAACATAACAGTTTTCTAAATATAAATCCAACAACAGAAACCCTGGAGGTTGCCTGGGCCAGTTATTGCACAGACCTCCTCTGTTTTTAAGAGGACTTGAGGTTCTCGCCTGCTTTCCTTCTGTCCTGTGGGGACATCTTCTGGGCCCTGCTCAGATTGTACATGTCCTGGTTTGAGTAGAACCAAACCAATTCTGTTGAGTGATTTTACTTTTCATCTGAGTCTCTGCTAACTCTAACTGCACTCTCTGAAGCTCACAGCATGTTTGTGCAGACAGTGTCTGCTTCTAGCAGTGATAACACTTAATGTTTAGAGTTAGTACCAAGGATTGGTGTGCAGACCAAGGTCACTGCTAACTCTTGTGTATCACATTGCGGGGTGCAGAAAGTGAAAGGCCACACCTGTGGAGAGAAGCAGCCAGGACAGGTGACCCCAAACTGACCAACAAGGTATTCTATCCCATATATGTCATATTCAGTATAAAGCTGAGGGATCATGAGGGTCTTGACCCTTACGAGAGGCTATTATAGGGGCCCAAAAGGATATCAATAGGTCTTTGGTATAGCAGCTGTAGAGAATGTGGACTGCTGAGCTAAGTCTGGGACTTTGCAAGTGTCTACTAAAGCCTCAGAGGAGATGATGATGTAAGTGTAATACGGGGNGATGATGATGTAATTGTCATCAGGGGGAGACTGGGTTCGATACTGGTTTTGTATATATTTGTATATATTCCATTTTATTATTATTATCTTCATTAAAGCCGTTTTAGTTTTCTTTTCTAATCCAGAAGCCTCTCTCTCGTTCCCTTCCTCTCCCATTTGGGAGGGGAGGGTGTCATAGGTCTCTCTCCCTTATTCTCTTTTTCTTCCTCTAATTGGGGGGGCTGGGGAGGGGGGGAAGAGGGGTTAACAGAGAGCATCTGTTGTAGGTAGATTGAACCTGAACCTCAACAGCACAAAACCACATCCAGCAACACCGGTAGAGGACAGCTCAGAAACCCTCCAATTTCCAGAAACTGGGGGGTTTCTGAGCTGTCCTCTACCATGAAAAGACTTCTGATCTAGTTAGAGATATCCCTGCTGACTGCAGGGGTGTTGGAATAGATAACCTTTGAGGTCCCTTCCAACCCAATGCATTCTGATTCTAAACTGGACCAAACAAATCTCACTCTTCTGTTTTCCCACGAGGATTATTCTCCTTTGAGCTTTCTTGGCTGGCCAAAGCTCCATCCAACAAACCTCAAGCCCGTCACCAGGAACTCACTCACCTTAATGTCTTTATTTTGCACCACTATTAAGCTGTAGCAAAAAAGGGCTCATAAGTAGGGTGTGGGGTGTAAGTCACCCCTCAGCTTCACAATACACCGCATCTTGAATCCTGCTGCTTTGTCCAAAGGCTACTTCAACTTCCCAAACTGGCTATATCCCCAAATAAAGCCTTTTTACTTTTTTTTTTCTTTTTTTTCTTTTTTTCAGGCAGAACAGGAATGTCCTGCTATGCATTTTCATTGTGGAGCTATATACAGGGGCATCTAAGACAATTAACTCAGGCATTGGTCTACATAGCTCTTTCAGGAGGTATGGAGGTCTTCTACTCCCAATGCCTTCACAATGTACTTACGAGGTCTGGCCAAGAGCTTAATGCCTCACCTCACCTGTGCATTGGTTAGACCCAATGGTTTGCATGGTCCTTATATGGACCTCCATCAGGAGGAGCAGATTTACCCCAGGACATATTAGCACCCTACCCAGGGAGGCAGCTAGACATCAGCTCTGCAGATGACCTCAAGGCAGACCCACACATACTCTGGGACCCCCAACATCTCCCTGCACGCTTAAGTGACTCTAGGTGCAATTCTCTTCCCTCACCTTGAAAGACACTGGCCTCACACTGCCATGGTCTCCTCACAGGCACCTGGGTCCTTCCACTTGCTACATATGTCCGGAACCAGCCGCCTGATGGGGTCCTGAGCTGTCTTTGGGCTCAGCCTCCAGGCATGTGCTCCAAGAGGTACCTAGGGAACCTTGCCAAAACCCAAGGATGCTGCTTACTGAAGCTACCAGCCTCCAGGGTCAGGTGGTTTTGGAGTAGGAGGTTTTCCAATGTAATTTCAGAGTTAGGCTTCTCCCTCTCACTATCTTAGTTTACCTGCATCCTTCTGGGAATGGGCTTCTTGGCTTCAGACAAGCTGATCTGTGACTATTCACCCAGCTCCTGTCTGCTGTAGGCTCTTGGATAATGAATTGGAACAATGAAAACACAGAGGTGAGGAGTCCGGTGTGTTTAACAAGTGAATACGCACAACTCTTTCAGAACCTTCTCATTTGATTAAATAAACCTACAATATGGCAAAGAGGTTTAACAGAACAGAGAAGTCAATGATCATTTCAAAAGTGGTTGTATGTGCTGCTGGCTTGAATACAAGTCTTGTCACACTAAAATGATGTCATGAAACCAAATGCCAGATTGGCCATTCCCTGGAGAAAAGAGTGTTAGCACAGCGTTTGGTATTGAGTTCTGTCACAGGGCACTAATTTTATCTCCTTTCCTCCATATCAAGCCAAACAGCCTCAGCTGGAAGGAATTTCTATAGCTTTCTATAGCATCAGAGACAACTGTTCAGTGTCTCCTCCCTGTCTTCACTCTCTTCCCACTTCTAAACCTTTTTGATCATCTTGCATCCAAGAAGACGCAAAATTTTCTACACCCTGCAGATAAATGAGCAAAGCCGTTGGTTGGTTTCTGCATGCAGTCAAATAAATACCCCAAAATTTCATTTGTTTGTTTGTTTGTGGTTTGGAGGATTTCTTTTTTGGTTGTTTTTTTTTTCACATGGGAGGTTGGCAAGATGGTAGGATGGTGAGTCACTGGAACAGGCTGCCCAGGGAAGTTGTAGATGCCTCATCACTGGATGTGGTCAAGACTAAGTTGGATGGGGCTTGGAGCAACCTGGTCTAGTGGGAGGGGTCCCTGCCTGTGGCAGGGCATTGGAACTAGATGATCTTTATGGTCCATTCAAAACCATTCTATGATTCTAAGATGGAAAAAGCAAGAAATGTTATCTGGGTAGTTCCTATGGTACCCAAATCAGTGAGGCAGATAGGAAAAACTTACAGGGCTATTACATGCCCAAACCTGAGCCATCCCATGGAAGGACTTTTCCCATAAATGGAAAAGCATGACTTGTTATAGAAATTCCCTCTTTCAGCTGGTCCAAGTTAGCCATGTCTGATAACCCCCTATTCCCACAAGATGATTACGCTAGGCATCCAGATGCTCTCAAGGGCCCCTGAGTACACCCAGTCCACTAGAAATCTCCTGAACTTCAGCTTTCTCCTGGTCAACAGAACATATCAGATAGGGTGCCTTTCCTACCCCATCCCACATAAAAAACTATCCTCGGTCCCAGGTGTAGGGAGCTACCAGGGACCATAACAGGGGTAGGGGATGAGGGGGAAGCCTCACAAGCCACTGCATGTTTGCCAAGTTGGTATACAGTCTATAGCCCTTTGTGCTGCTACCTCTCTTCTTCCTCAGGTCAACACCAAACTCAGCAACATCCCCTCAGCATAACTTCATCTTTTATTCTTCATCTGTTTGCTCTTCTCCATCTCAAATCAGCCAAAGGGGAACACATCACTGAGAGAGAGCTCAGCAAGCTGCTCCCAACAGGAACTCTCTTCCTTATGAACTCTCTTCCAACTGATCAGCTTCTTCTTGCTTCTCTCAAACTCGTCGGTTCCTGGTTAATATAACTCTAGCCTCACCCATCACCTCAATCATGATCACCTGGGGGAAGGCCGGGCCTCACACAGGTGGGCCAGGTTCTATCTCTGGGGCCTGATATCACTGGGGGAACAAAAGATGTTGCTGGGTTGTGACTCATCCATAGGTCAATTCCAACTCAGGGCCCACAGCCCAGGCCCCAGCACTTCACCCTTAAATACTTCCAAAGGGTCTGCACAGCCAACTCTTGGAGCGAGGTGGTTGACTATCCTTGGTTTAACAGAATGGACATCTCTTTTAAAGACCACCCTACCTAAAAGTGCAGAATTCTTGTATAAAATTATAGAATCTTTCTGGTTGGAACAGACCTTCAAGATCATTGAGTCCAACTGTTAATCCAGCACTACCAGGTCACCACTAAACCATGTCCCTCAGCATCACATCTAAATGACTTTTAAATCTCTCCAGAGATAGGGACTCCAACACAACAGCCCTTTCAGGGAAGAAATTTTTCCAAGCATCTAATCTAAACTTCCCCTGAAGTTTGGGCCTCATTTTTTGTTTTCTCCCACACTGCAGAAAAACGTTACAGCCAAACCAGGCTTTACCCAGAAATGCTGCTGCCCTCAATGGAGAGGAGAATTCTTTCCATCAGGAGGTAAGACAGCCTAAACACTAATTCATCCTTAAAAACATGCTACAAAACTGCGATTCCTTCTCCCTCCCATCTGAAGTTGAACACAGTCATGCTTCTGCTGGGGACAGTGACCTGGCAGAGCCAAAAGCAGACGTATTGCTGATAAAACTACCATGAGCTCAAGAAATCCCTCTGTTTTGTGAGGGAGATGGAGCAGCCCTCACAGCAAAATCACCCTGAAGAGCTCATTAATGGGCAAAGTTATTAACACACCCTCAGTGGAGGAGTGCAGCAGAAAACACATTATAAGATGAACGACATGCAAATGATAATTCACAGTTCCACAAGCTGTCACACGCAGGGCTAAGACTTTTGTACGCTGCAGTAAAAACATATCTGAATACATTAGAGAGACAGAAAGTGGCCATGGCCAGAAGAGGTGCTGCATCTTTTCACAGAAGTCCAAAGGCTGAGTTCAGTGCTGACAGCCACACTGAATGCCTCTGATCTCTCCCAGCACTGCTGGGATTTCTGGAAGTACAGACACACTGAGTTGTTTCCTCTCTCCTATTCCAGCTTTTCAGACTTAAGGAAAATCCTGCAAAATGCCCTCTTCACAGCTTTCTCACCCTCCAAACATTATGTTCTGCAGAAGCTGTGAAGAAGCCCCTAGCTGACAAGCTGCGAATTTAGAGCTGTGGTAAGTGGAAGAAAATAAGTCTTAATGTCTTTACTTTCTGGTGTTCTCACACCAATTGCAAAACTACCCCCCAAAAAAATTCAGGGCATGTTTTGCTTTGTTAACACTTCTAATCAAATAAAAACCTAAACATTTAACTTATAGACCAGAGGGTAAACTCAGACCAGGTAAAATCAGTCCTGCCTGTTGCTTTTATGGCATATACCACAAGAGGGACTCTACTACAACTTTATAGGCGAAAATAAGTTCAAAGAGAAGGGAAAGCATGAATAAATCGCTTCTACAGTTGAATGTGCAGAGACCATTACAGGCTTTAAGTTTTTCAGCCTTCAGGAGCTGTTAATCTGCAAAATTCATTAACAGGTATCAGTTTATGTTCAAGTCCAGCTGCTGTTCTGGCTCCTTCCACCTCCTGCTTTTATGCTGCATGTGGCATATGGCAAAAATCCTATTAATTTTTCTTAACAGAGGGGAATTTGAGATACTTTGTTGATACATCAGATAGAAACTACAATCAAAATATCTCCTGATCACCCACAGAAACCTCTGATTATTTTCCAGAGCTGGGAGAACCTGCTGGGCTGCTGAGGCATGTCCCCAGAGGTGCAGAAGAGAGACAGTGGCAAGAAATATCACCCTGAATTGACTGTGCTGTGTTTTTTTTTTTGCTAAAAGGAACCTTGCGTATCTATCTAACTGAAACTCTGCTATTGTGCAGCTACATTTAGTGGGAGGCTCTGAGTTTATGATGAGAGTAACAAAAGACAGTGACTGAAAAAGAAACTGAGAATGAATTGCCTATTCAAAGTTGTAGGTGACTTTGCAATTACTTTAAAAGCTCCCCCAAAGAAGAGACATCATGATTCTAATTAGAACCTCATTTTAGTGGGGAAAAAACTTGTATTACACAGCTGCCATAATTCTCATTATAAATGAGTGAATAATTGTTCTTATTCAACATACTGAATTTCTATTATATCTTCAAAACATTAACTAAAACCAAAAGTCAAAGGTTTTTACGTCTATGCTGGTGCTTGAAATGTTTTGCTAGATAAAGTGCAGCAGCAATGAGCACATTTGCATCCCATGAGAGATAAGCCCATCAGATGATCACTGGCTCTTAATGGTTTTTAAAACCTCAGCTGTCAGTAGACAACAAAATTAACTTGCACCATGAACAAAGAAAGTATTTGGATTTCTCTCATCCATCCCTCTGCCACTCTCACCACAGTCACATCAGGTGTCCCAAGGCCACCAGGACACCCCAGCAGTCATGAAAGAACTGGGCACATCGTGGCTGGCCATCTGCTTGTGGTCAACTGAACAGGCAATGGCTGAATTCTTGCCTTCCTCAGGGGGCACAGAAACAATCATTTGCTTCTCAGTTTCCTCAAACCAGCTGTCCATTTTCCTGAAACTTGTGGAAACTTAATTAATTTGGAGACTGCTAACCCTCCCTCTAACTTGGACAGAATTGGTCATTTGGTTCGGAAATTATTCAGAGCAGGAGGGACAGGTGGGTGGACACTGCAGTCACGTAAGTGTTGTTTCCCTAGGAAATAAAACTGAAAACGAGAGAGCAAAAGGACATCAGAAATAAAAACAAAGAGTGCCTCAAATCTTAGGAGAGCTAATTAGTACCTCACAACTGCTGCACAACTAAATGTTGATGGACTAATTTTGACCGGGCATCTGGGAAGCACCAATTATACATGCACATTGGTGTAGGGATGCTGCAGTATAGGTAGGGGGTGAGCACTTCCCACAGACATGACTATGGATCATAGTCAAAATATAAAGACCACAGTCAAATCTGTAAATCAAACAATCCCTTAGAAAAGACCTTGAATTCCTGAAAGTAAGGGCATATTGAAATACTTGCCAGACTTCAGATGTCTGTGCCATGTCACAAACCATGCAGTCTGTCAAGTTGAAGGTTGATGGGAAGTTGATGTGAAAAGCAGAAGAGAAAGAAGGCACCATTGAACCATGCCTTAGATGTGATGATGCAGGAAGTCAGTAGGAACAGCATCTCTTAAACCCAAACTCTGACGTTTTTCATGGGAGGAACTAAGAAGTGGTTTGGGCACTGAAGGAGAAGCAACAGTAGCAATCATGATACAAGAGTCTTTTTTCAGTCTGCCTTTGGAATTTAATGAGAAGCGTTACTGTAAGAAATCTTCTTGTTTGGTTGGTTTTGGAAATTTTCATGACCCTATGAGGCCAAAACTAACACTCCTTTCTCTGTATTCAGATAGAAAGACGGAAGTGTTCAAGGCTAGGTTGCATGGGGCTTTGAGTAACCAGGCCTAGTGTGAGGTGTCCCTGCCCAGGGCATAGGGGGTTGGAACTAGATGATCTTTAAGGTCCCTTCCAACCTGAACCATTCTATGATTCTGGAAACATGTTATTAAGCAAAACTGTAAAACTTGAAGATTTCTTTCCTATACCTTTTTCTAAAGATAAGTCTGCAACATTTATTATAAAGTAGAATAGGAAAGAGAGTAAATCCACTCCATCTGGTTTGCAAATGAATAAATTCACAGGTTAAAACTAGCAATGTTAACACGACAGTCTGCACAAGCAGGGTCAGCAGCAGAATGCTTGCTCAGACTGAACTTTTAACAAGTATTTGAAAAAGAAAAAAATAATTCAACTACATTATAATGTATGCATTTTTATGAGAATTTCATTAGACCACTTGAGCAAACCCACTTGCAGGAGTATATGAGACTTGTTTCTAATCTCTGCACCTTTTCTTGCCTCAGTTTTTCCCTACTTGGCTTGGGGATTGTATTTTCCTCTTCAGTTCAGCCACACAGAGCTGTATTCAACTGTAAATGAGATCTCTCCAACACTACCTACCTGAGCAGACCTTTTCTTTTAGCATTTATATATAAATATAACCTTTCCTAGAAAGATGGAGAGGGGTCAAAGACCAGCTAAGCACACACTTTACTGTTAGACTGCTATGAACGTCCCATCCAAACGCAAATAAATGCTACTGTCACCAGCAACAACACAGAATACCTGTCCACCAAATGCTATTTCACTCCGTATTATGGAATTTTTAAAAAAATCCAAACCAACAAACTCAAAGCAAACAAAACCAAATAAACCAGTAGTTTTGGATAGTCAAATGCTATAATGATGCTAGATTACTCCAGAGAAGCCTCACAGAACTGAATGACTGGGCAAAGAAAGGGAGGTAGGTGACTTGGACACTGTCCTGTGCAACCTGCTCTAAGTGAACCTGTTCTGGCAGGGGGGTTGGACTAGATGACATCCAGAGGTCCCTTCCAACCCCTATCATTCTGTGATTCTGTGACTTTCAGCAGAGATAAATTCCAGGAAATGCATATAGGGAAAAAAAAGAAATTATCCAGATGCCACCTGCGTGATGCTGGACTCCAAACTGATAGGTACAACTACAGGAAGAGCTCCTGGAGGCACCACTGACAGTTCTCAGAAATCACGTACCGGTAACTAAAAATAGTCAAAATATCTGGGCATCATTAGATAGGTGATAGCAGAGCTGGTGTTTTTCTACTTCATATGAGAAAAGGTAGTAAAGGAAAGGTCAAATGCTCCTTTCATGAGAATACTACTGCACAAGGTGTCTGCAAAAAAGCCAGAGAGAAGACCGCCCTGAATGGTGAGTCTTCAATGGAAAGACACCTTTCACTGAAAAGTCAGCCTGTTTATCTAACACATGATGTAGCCAGGCTGCTTTAGAATCATAGAATCATTTAGATTGGAAAAGACCTTTAAGATCATCAAGTCCAACCATTAATATAACTCCACCAATTCCACTACTAAATCACATCCCTCAGCACTATACCTACCTGACTTTTAAACCCCCTGTCCAGAGATGGGGTCTCCACCACTGTCCTGGGCAGCCTGGTCAAGGGCTTGGCAACACTTTCAGGGAAGACATTTTTCCAAACTAAACCTCCCCTGGTGCAACTTGAGGCTGTTTCCTCTTGCCCTGCTGCTTGTTCCTTGGGAGAAGAGACTGACCCCCACTTGGTTCCAACTTCCTTTCAGGGTTGTTGAGAGTGAAAAGGTCTCTCTTTAGCCTCCTTTTCTCCAGGCTAAACAACTTGAGGTCCCTCAGCTGCTCCTCACAACACTTGTGACCCAAGTACAGAACCCAGCCCTTGTCGTTGTTGAACCTCATCCCACTGGCCTCAGCCTATCAATCTCCAGCCTTTACTAGCACTAATCAAATGTTTCTGTGTCCTGTTTCTGTCGTGCAACACAGATGATCTGCTGTTAAATCCACCTTTGCAGAAACAGCACCGAATCAATGCCTGTAACACAGTGCTGCAGCCATGTGGGTCCTGCTTCAGGAGCTGCCTGGGTCTGTCTGTCAACAGTATTGTGTAGTGAGAATTAGTGTCCAAGAAGGACATTAAGGGGCTGGAGCAGGTCCAGAGAAGGGCAACAAAGCTGGTGAAGGGTCTAGAGCACAAGTCTTGTGAGAAGCAGCTGAAGGACCTGACATTGTTTAGCCCGGACAAAAGGAGGCTCAGGGGAGACCTGGCTCTCAACAACTCCCTGAAGGGAGGTTGGAGCCAGGTGGGTGCTGGTCTCTTCTCCTAACAACAACTGATTGGGCAAGAGGAAACAGCCTCAAGTTGCACCAGGGCAGTGGTGGAGTCCCCATCCCTGGAGGGACTGAAAAGCCATGGAGATGTGGTGCTGAGGGACATGGTTTAGTGGTGACCTGGCAGTTCTGGGTTAACAGTTAGACTCAATGATCTTAAAGATTTCTCCCAACCCAAACAATTCTGTGATTTTATTATCTGTTTTATCTAATAGCTTATGTCATAGCTACACATTTATAGATGGAGAAAGACATGGGACAGGTGGGTGCGTGTGGATACAGATACACAGACATGTGCACGAAGGGAGCAATTCTCCTCCAAGCCAACATGGGCATGGCTATTCTATAAATCCAGGGAAAAAAGGGACAGTAATTTGTCATGTTGGCAGGATAATTATGTAGGGGAGCGCAGTGCCCAGCATGGCTGTGCTCTGGCCCCTGTCCTAGGCAGGGTATCTCTCCAGGTGCTTGGAGAGCCCCATCTCTCCTGTTTTTGCTCACCTTTCTCAAGGAAACGAAGAAGGAGCCAGTGGCTGAGCCAAGCGTAGCTTCTGAATGTGAGATTGGGGAACACCACTTCTGTTCCCTTCCTGTGCTTCAGACCAACTTGGCCTTAACAATCCATAACACAACATGAAGGTCTTTCAAGGTGCCTAGAGGTCACTTTGTGCCCTGAAGCCTGCTCTCAATTCACATCCTCATACTTCATTTATTTATGCATGTTGATAATGTAACTATGCAGATTTTTCAGTTTGTAAGGGAAAAACATACATCAGTAAATTAAACTGATGGGAGAGACAAATATTTACTATTCTCGCTTGGCTTGATGACAGTATTAAGCTTTGTAATTTACTGCATACGTATACTTCATGTTCCTCAGTGGTGATTAATCAGCACCATTTTATTTACCCCCTCTTCCCAGGACTAGCATGCTGTGGTAGCTTTTTGTAACACTAAATCAGGGCAGGCCCTGCTTAATTTTTCATATATTTTAAAACTGCACTTTCATTTTTCATTAAAGCAGCCTCACACCAGCATTTCTTAGATAACAGGTTAGAATAAAATGGGTCTTTGTGAATGCTGTTAGTGAGATGATGTCTGGCCCTAATTTCTAAAAGGTAATACGTTAAAAAATAATAATCTCTCTACCTGTGAAAAATTAATCAGATGAAATAATGACCTTAATACAATTTCCCTTGGTGACCTTTATCAAGGAAGTAAGAAATTCTTTCTTGGATACTTACATTAATTACAGCAAGTAGAGTTTCTCTTAACTTTCCTGTTGGCCTTCATCGCTAGCATTAAGGAGGATCTAAAATATTACCTCAGTGAGTAGCAGCTGAACCATGGCAGCACTGAATGCTGTGGTTTTGCCACATTTTCTCACCAAAACAGTGACCCTGTGCTAAGCTGTGGCCAGGAACAATAAATTAAATCACATAGCACATCACTTGCCTGTAGCTCCTCAGGAACAGCTCAATCTGCTTAATGGGAGCACATCACACAATGCACATGACCCATGAGAGGTCTTGCATGAATGAAACATTGTCAGCTCCAACCCACAGGGCCCATGGTAGATTGCAGGGAGCCCTTGTAAGATTACTCCATGTCTTCTACAAGACATATGGCTGTAGAGTGCCAAGCTCTTACCAGAGCACTGCTCTCTGAAACAAAAACTTGCCTCGTTCACATGCCTTAAAAGATGATAGATCATCTACGGGCAGCCAGAGAGATGATGCACACACGTACTGCAGATCCAACTGCTGAGGAGAACCAATGATGGATTTCACCATCGATCTCTGTGACACTGATGCACAACATGGCTTTGGGGTCAATATAAAGGCTTATATTCTCCATAAATTCTTGACACAAAATTAAACCTCCTTCCAGTGTAACAAAACATCCACTTCTGCACCAAAGCGTCCTGTCCCCAGCTCCCCAAAGATCTCCCAAAACGCCTCAGACTGGACTTCTGGAGCACTTGCAAGGCTGCCAGGAATAGCTCCCCGGGAACAGGCACTTGCAAAATTTCTGGGAACTACTGCAGTGAGATAAGCCCTGTATCTGCCTTCACATCTAGTTTTGTCAGGTACCATGTCCATGGTCTTTTGGGAGCAGAGAACAAAGTCTTGAGCAGTAAGCACTAAAAAAAAAGGCTAACTTTCATAGAGTCATAGAATGGTTTGGGTTGGAAGGGACCTTTAGAGGTCATCTAGTCCAGCCCCCCTGCAGTGAGCAGGGACAGCTTCAATTAGGGCAGGTTGCTCAGAACCCCATCCAATCTCACCTGCAATGTTTCCAGAATTTTACCTTTGATGCCTTAAAAAGGTGATGATGTTTTCCATTCTTTAAGCATTTCAGCAGAGCTTTGATGGTGAAGAGAAAGATTTTTAACAGTCTGACACAGGATCTGGTCCTTGCTCTTTCATGAACCACAACAGAGCCACTGTACAGACACCAACTCTTCCCCAAGCACACTTTTGAATACAGCACAAGCAACTTACCCACTCCAAGCCAGGTCCATCTGTCCAGAGCCAGAGTTTCTATGGGACATCCTGAAAGCCAAATACTGGTTAAAACCACACTGGAGACCTGGTGGATTTGCTGCCCAAGCAGCTCTGTGTGGTCCCCCCAGCTCTGGATGGAAGCTGCTGCTCCATGTCAGGTTGAGAGCACACTAACTAAACCTTCTCAGGCTAGAACCACTTAGGATTTCCAAGTAGCCCTCTCCGCACCATGACTGGGAGCTTGTATCTCCTTCTGAACTCCAGCACAAACTTCCCATACCTGCTTGTCCTATGCTGGCTGCTTAGACTGAGCCAATGGCAGCAGTTCCATGTCCACTCATATGCTTCTATGGCATCCATAAGAGGCCAGCACACATTCCTCGGAATGCTGCAACTCCTGGGTATTATAGCAGCATCAGTGCTTCACAGTTTGCAGGGCTGGCATTGCTTGTGAAAGGAACAATATCATTTTAATCATGTATTGGTAAAAAGCAACCATCAGTTCCAGAAAGATAAACTGCATCTGGGCTGGTGCCACCCTGAAAGCTTCATTTTTTTAACGTTACAGGTGAATTACCTGATTCTGCTCATGTTGTTGCTGCATGATTGATTTGGATCTGTGCTACAGCTTTATCATTTATCAGCTGGTCTTAATGCTCCTAGTTCAAATAGTGAAATTATTGAAATTTTCTTCTTCCAATAATAAAGAAAAAAAGGTAATATTCCTCAGTACTTATCTAATGGGCTTTGGAGAGCCAGCTGCCTTCAAAATTCATCCAATAAACTGCACCATTCTTTGGGTTTATCAAACCTTGTGGTTTATCAATACTTTGTAATAAATGCAAGACTTTCTCAGGCTATCAACAACGAGACACTCGATAGTAACTTCAAGGTACCACTTCTTCATGCAGCATTTGAAGGCTCAGCAAGTGTATGCTGAGCAGGAGAAAGCTGCTGCCCTTCTTATTTTGGGCTAGCTGTGCCTCTCTGCACAGCCACAAACAGAGCTTGATAAGAAAGCATTCAGGTGAAGCACTTCTATCTGCAGCGCAATTATAGATCACAAGGTAAGAAGCATTTATCACCATCCACCAGCTTTAAAATACACTTAACTATAAAGTTTTGAGTTACCACCATTATTTGCTAGAAGCAAACAGATGTAAAAAGGAGAGGCCACTTCCCAACCACTGAGATCATCAAACAGAAGCCACCACAAGAAACCAGAACCACCATGGCCCTTCGGAGTGTACAACACTTTCCAGTAAGCACTTTCATAGAATAACTAAGGTTGGAAAAGACCTCTAAGATCAAGTCTAACCATCAGCCCAACACTACCATGACCATTAAACCATGTCCTGAAATGTCACATCTACAGGTTTTTTGAACACATTCAGGGATGGTGACTCTATCACTTTCTTGGGCAAAGTCATGGTTGTGACTGGCCCAAAACACCCCACTCCTACTATGGGTTTTTCCATCACGAAGGCTGAAATTTGCATCAGAGAATGGTGCTGTTCTCCCACTGCTAAAAACTGAGACTCATTTTTTTTCCAATCTCTTTTCCATTTTGCTGACTGTGCAAGTTTTCCAGCTACATAACCAGGTTCTGGAAGGATTCAACCTGGGGCAGGGGGATGCTGAGCGACCTCATCATGACATCCCTCTTCCAGAGGTCACCAAGACAGACCCACCACAACCACAGCTGTCCTTTCCCCAACACCCACTCAGGCAAATCTACCTACCATTAATGCATTAATATTTTAAACTTCCTAACAGGTCCTCAAAAGATCTGTGGGGCTTTCTTTACAGCCTTGCTCATAGTAATACATACTTAAAACATGGAGAAAAAACAAAGTTTGTGGTTTTCTCCTTTTTCTGCCTTGAAGTGGGCATTGTGCCACCCTTCTACAGCCACACAGTCATTTGAATGTTGCTTATACTGAAAACCTAGCAGACACCGCACTGAGCCCACGAAACTACCAAGGCCTCTGCTTGGAGGAGCGGACCAAATTAAATCAGTGTCAGGAGCAATGATTATCACCTTGATTGGGCAGCCAGTGAGTAGTTTTGCCACCCAGGGGAAAACACTCGTGCCATTAATCAGCGTTACAAATTCCAGTGGTTAAAGAGCTGTAAATTATATCCCAAGACCCAGAGACATTATTCTACTTATGGTATTGACCAATGCCGTGGTAATACTTCACTTCCCAAAGGAAAAAATAGAAGTGACCTTGGTTTACTGTATCTGTCTGTACTGTTGCTGTTGGTTCTGGCACCCACTGCCTGCTCAGAGTTTAAAATCTGTATTAAATTACAGTATGGCATCCCCAGAATATAACAAATATCTGATCTCTGTATTGATTTACAGTCTTACATCCACAGGAAATAGAAAAGAAAAAATATCCCCCCACCCCCCAAACCCAAACCTTCTGGACCTGTGAAAGATTTCACTCTATCCCAACAGCATTCACAATTCTGAAAGTCACTACAAGCTTAGCCAAAATCAAGCTAGATTTCAGATAGACCTCACCCATTGCTGAAAAAAATGAAATTTCTTATTGTCTTCCCATTGTGGGGAAAGTTCCGAGTGCTTACATAGCACAAAGAAGATGGTATGGACAGGTTTTGCCTTTGATAAGCGTGCTCAGCACTACTGACCACCACCACTGCTGGACCTGACAATCCTTCACAGGGCTAGAGCTGGTAGAGCCCAAGTCTCTAGAAAAAAAGAAACAATTTTCCTCCCCACTCAGAAAATTGAGAGTAGCTGGGAGAAAACATTTCTCTAAAAAGCATATGACCTTATCAAAGCATTTATTGAGAACCAAATTGACAGCTCTTGCAGTAAAAATGATGCAGTGAAATAACAACAGTATCTTAAATGGGATTAAAATACAACATTTTACTAGTTATTTCAAAGAATATACTTTTTTTCTTTTCTTCCATCATTCTTATCTATATGTTCAGCCTCCAGCTAAACTCCAAACAGCTACTTTTTGTTAGGTACCAAGTGCAAATATGCCAAGATCAGTTAGGTCAAAGAAATACCCAGTTGGTCTGTTTTTTTCCCTTGCACGGTAGGCAACATTGCATTTCTCATGCCTAAAAACAAGCACTGTCTCTTGAAATATTTGGTCAGAAACCTCAGCTTGGAAGGAGGTATTTGACAGAAATGTCACATTTATGTCGGTGTAACATGCGAACGGCTTCTGAAGACAAATGTTAAGAGGATTCTTGTGGAGGAGAACCTGTGCGAGGAGAAAACAAGCACAACGACTGTAGCAAGAGTCCATTTGCTGCCAAAGCAGAACCAACCATCACTGTCATCCAGATCTCGTGGTGAAATCTTAACTACAGCAACATGGGAAGAATAATGATGCAAATCGTTTCTTTACCAACAGCATGTGTTTATCTGGCGACTCTTCCTGTCTTTTGAGAGGGATCCATATTGTTCTCCCAACTAGTCTGATCTTATTCTGAAAAAAAAATTTGAGTAATACAGCAGGACACTTTTCACACAGAATATGTATCTTCCTTCTTTCCTATAGCACATCAGAGGAAAATATTTTGTATTGCTAATGTACCGGTGACTATGAACAGCGCCATTTCTTGGCTCCTTATTCACATTGTAACTCAACACACACACTCCTTTGAGATACCAACAGAAATGATCAGCAGGCACCAAAATTTAGGTAGTGAATTTTACAAGTAATGCTTACTTAAAGTTTCTGAAACAACTTTCTGCATGTGTTCTGACACGCTTTGCCCTTCACAGATCTGTTTATGCACATTAGAATCATAAAATATTCACTTCTCATCCTCTTCACCATGATCTATTTGTCTTTTCAGCAGGTTTATGTTCAACACCATTGGAGTGGAATGGTGATTGTATCATTTAACCCATTAGCTAGCTGGGCTTGAAAATGGATCCATCCCCTTCCTATTAATTACTCTTTAATGCCTATTTCTGTTACACAGACTCGTGTATCATCCTGGTTTATTTCAGAGGAATACAGCCATCAGATGACAATTATCGATGGAGCATAAAAATCAGAGCTAAAAACCATATAAAGAAGAAAACAGAACTGATGTGGGAAGAGATGAAAATATGAAAAATTGACTAGAGGAAAAAACAGGAATGAGCTAATTTCCAAAAGAAAATGAACAAATTACAGCCAGGTAACTCTGGACAAGATTAATCGCTACACATTTCCTTCCACTTTGCAATTTTTATCTTATTTACTCTCCTATTCTACCTCTGTATGTAATAGTGGTACACTCTTACAGATTTCGATTCCACTCTTATGAAGGTTTGCTAGCTGGGCGTTGAGCGAGCTCCTCTCTTTGCATAAACTTCTAATTGCTATCAACTTTGGGATTGTTATTCAAATTTAAGCCAAGCCGAGGATTTGCTCCAGTTACTTTCATGGATTATTTTTAATTTATTACTCTGAGTTCAGAATCAAGAGCCCCGGATATAAATCTTGAACATAAATAGACAATTTCCAAATTTAAACAGTATAACCACAAGTACTATACAGAAAAACAAGCTAGGCATGTATAGAACTGGCTGAAAAGTTAACCAAATGTTGCTGTGCATTTATTAGTAGTTTACTGTTTAATAAACAACAAATCAAGATCCAGAAAAACTAATTAATTTAAATGAAGCCTTGTTTAGTGAAATAGGAGCCTGTCAAAATAGTTGTTGGGGAGGACAATAAATTGGTACAAATGTGAGTGCAAATTTTTGTTTTTAGACTTTAAAGTGTGTTGTTTGTAGTATACAATGTATGTGCACAATACAAATTGTCACACATTTTCCTCAGTGACAATAAAAAGCGCAGTTTATTATAAACTGAAGTAGAAGTTAAAATAAAAAATAAAATCAAATCACAGTTTTGTCATTGGTATGTGAAGGTTGTTCCAAGGGCCCATCCAGAGCTCCTCTTCATCTGACTGTGTGTGTTCACTATGCGACTCCAAGGGCTCTTTGACATCAGCACTATTGACAACCGATTCGTGCTCGTCTGTGCTTTTCATCCTGGAGTCCTCCGGCTTTGTTACTATAGTGTCAGCCCCTATAGTCGAGGAAGCAAATGAGACACTGCAAGGTCTTGTGTTCCGTTTATCACTAGAAGATGGTCCCTTGGACAACGTGTTCAGTGGGACGCTCTCCTCGTGTGTCACTGCAAGCTTGTCCAGTTTCTTGAATTGTTTCCCCAGCCTCACTGGAGACGTGACTTTTAAATTATTACCAAGGCAAACGCGACGGGTTCTGACAACAGAGCCGTTCTGTGCAATGTAGATGTTACCGTTGATGTTGTTTTGGATATTCGGGTTATTAAGACGGTTCCTCTGGCTGGAATCGGGAGCACTGTCTTCTCCAGTGGAGCTGGTCTCACACTCGGGATCCACTATCAACTTGATCCTTTTCTTTCTGGCCCACTGTTTGACAATAAATAGAAATGTCATTAAATTTCTTATATTTTCCTTCCCTTTTTCTATCTGTTGTTGATCTTGTCCTATATCTAGATGCTCATACAAATTTTTATGGACTTGGTCTTTGTACCCTTCCTCTTAGGTTGTACACAAATATTTCTTAATCATTTGATATCACACGCACCTAACGCTTGAACACCATTCTTTGTACTAAGGAATTAAAAGATGGATAAATTCATTTCAGTTCATGAACTGTGCAATGGAAGTCAGATAGTATATAAAAACCCTGATATTTTCCTTCAGGTTTGGAAATTTGGGTTGGTTTTTTGGTTATTTTTTGCTAAAGGTGCATTGAACTGTGTTCCTGTTAGGTCGAAGCGCACCTTCCTTGGAGAATCCTGAGAACAGAGACAGTATTTTCTGAGGGAAAACTTCTGGATATTGGTAAGCCACTTGTATTCTGACAAAGCAATGCCTTAGTCTTTCTTACAAAGAGGGATGAAAACCATCTAGACTGATAACCCCTCCTAACAGAAACTGCAAGGTGCTGAGGATGAAGCCATTGTGTAAGCGATACTTTAAAAAAAATACTCAATTGACGGATAAATGCTTTGGAAGTTTTCTTCCCAAGTATTACTACATTGTAAATTCAGTGCAGAAATGGCACTGAGCAGATCTGCTTTAGATGCACAACACATCAAGCATAGAAAGATCTCAGGACCTACACAAGGGAAATTCTCAGCCAAAATTGGCTGGTTAAGAAGAGAAAACCTTGATGCAAGGCTTTGTCTCAGTTCTGATCTACTGGCATCAATGGAGATGCTTTGCTATTAAATGGAAGATGGTGGAGAAACGAGACTTTAGACTCTATATAATTTATATTTTTTTGAAATAGTTAATTCAAACAGCTTGCATGTTGCTGAGACTTTGTACTGATGGTGACTACACAAAACCCATTACTTAATTTTAATACATAATTGATCTTTTTAAAATAAATGCCTCCTTACAGTACACCAAAACAAGCTACTATCACTGGAATTAATAATGAAAACACCATTATTTCACTAAGACAGCAGATACCATCACAGTTAACTCCCACTGCAATGCAATGCATACACATGCACACAAGAAAAGCTGGTTTTTAGAGAAAGGAAAATCATGCAAGGTACAGATGGGTGGTGATTACTTTTGAGCTGTTGAGAAGTTACACTTTGTACAAATTACTTAGATGCCTATTCTTTTGTTCCTAATAAAGACACATTATTTCCTTCACGTGGATATATTCAGGTGGATGAAAAGACTGCCTAGGTTAAATCAGATTTACATTAAAACACTGTACACAGCTACAACTTTGTGCTTTAAAGTACTCACTCACAAGACTAATCCAATGCTGGCTCAAAGTTTTTAATTTTACTGAGGTTTCTTATGGCTTATCTCGATAACTAATGGTTGAGAAACAGCTCTGTGGCTCTCAATACAAGGTAAATAAAGCATAGATAGGAGCTCTGTGAGGAGGTACGTCACGCAGAGGTTGCCTCTTCTATAAAAGCATGAAGGCCACTTGTGCTGTCAATAAATGGAAGCCTTTCCTATGTAATCATGATCATTCTGAGCAGAATTGTGCTAACATGCTACAAGATTCCTCTACTGAATCAGATATTACAGGTTATTGAATTTTAAAAAGCAGATACTAAAATACACAACAGAGTTGATTGTTACCTTCAGCAATACTTTGCTGTGAAGATCTCAAACTTTTAAACAGGTATTTAAAAAAGATATTAAAATCACTATACTGTTAGGTGGAAGGGGCAGAAGTTGGAAAACAATCCATTTCCTTTTCTGGACAAGTTTACTTTGTACACCTACCTCTGCATTCCTGTCTTGTATATCACTGGTACCTGAAATCTGAATCCCAAATGGTTTAGTCCCAGCTCTGCTAGTAATCCTCTGCAGTTTTGGTAGTGTTGCTTTGCTGCAATTTCAATTGTCCTCCCTGCAAATAGGGCTAACGTTTACAGCAGACAACTCGTTTGAAGATTAGCAGATGTTGTATGGTAGGGGAACATAAGGTGAAGCCACGTATGGCTTCTAAGCCTTTCCAAATTCATCACCATTACTGTTCTTCACGGAATTCCATAGTTTGCCCCTTTTCTGCAGCTAGAACCACCACTAAGTTTACCTGAGGAATTATATTACCTTAGTTTTCTACTGTTCTACCCTTAAGACAACATACAGGATTGTCAAGGTTTAGGGCTGGGTTGGCCTCTAGACGAATGACAGATGCTCTCAGTTAACTACAGAAAGTGGAGCTAAAAGAGACTGAGCTGAAAATTAAAAACAGTGAACAGAATGAGTTCTATTCTAACTCAAACCAGGAGCTGCTTCAAATGCTGACACGACAAGCTCTGACATTTTCTTTTTGGCTGTCTCTAGGCAAGTGCATATTGCTTTAGGAAAGACCACACAGAAGGCACAGCAAACAAAATCATTCCTTACTGCAAAACATCCACCCACTGTCACTCCTTTTCAAAAGGATGTAGTATCACCAGTAGTCTCTGACTCCATAATGGCAGCATCCTGGGCCTCAGATCGAGACTGACTGTTTTCTGTGGATGTCTGTTTTCTTATTTTATTTCTCTTCACATTTGTGCCAGAACTTTGATTCTCAGTATCAGGGGAAATAGTTTCACCAGAACTAGCTGTGCTTTTTGTCCCTTTGGAAGTAATGCTGATTTCGCTTTCTAGGCAAGAAGGCTCATTCTTACTGAAAGTTTCATCCCTGTCACTAGCATTGGTATCAACCTCTTCTGTGCTTTCATCCACGCTATCCTCACCATTAACAGATGATTTTCCTCTCTTGTTGTTTTCAGTAGCAGCAGTTTTTGCATTGGCAGATGTTTCAGAAACTGCCTTACTTGAGTTATCTGCCATCTCATCATGGCTTGCGCTGGCTTTCTCTGCATCCGCTTGCTCATCTTCTTCTGACACCTCTTCTATTGTGTCTTCTATTTCAAGGCTGGCAGAGGAGGTTTTGCTCTTATAGGTGGATCCTGAAGTTTTCCTGTAGCTTGTGTCCCTGTCACTACCTGATGCATTAGAGCTGGTATTTGATTTCTGGCTGGATCGCCTCACCCTGCCCTGAGAGCTACTCTCCCTGCTTTTTATACTGGACTTTTCAGTGCTGCTTCTACCGCTGGACTCACTAGTCCCTGCTTTGCTGTACAAACTTTGTGTAGATGAGCTCTTTGACAAGCTACCATCTTCATCACTGTCAGAGTCTTCCTCATCCTCATCAGAGGAGTCCTCCTCAGATTCACTGCTAGAGCTGGACCCAGAGTCATCATCAGAATCCCCAAAATCGTGCCCAGTGTCTTCATCTGAGTCCACAGTACTTTCAGTGGCTTCATCTTGGTCCAGAGTTACTTTCAAGTAGTCTTTGTCTTCTGACTCTGAGTCAGAGCTACTACTCTTCACAGATGACTCATCTGAAGTGTATTTTCTTCTCTTTTTCTTCTCATAATCACTGTCCTCCTGCTCACTCTCTGCTGTGATGTTTATTGAAACTCCTGATTTTGTTTCATCTCTTTCATATTCTTCCTTTTCTTCTCTTCTTGCATGTGCTGAATCTTTGCTAATAGGCTCTTGAAATTTTCTGGAGACACTAATGCGTTTTAACACATGATTTAGCTTTCTCATTGAAGGTCTGTCATCTGCCATTTTCTGGAAGTAACTTCCCCTGATAATCATGCTTTTCCCATCATCCACCTGGTGAGTTGACATCAACTTGGCATAACTGGAATCTTTCCTACCACCTTTCACTTTCTGCAGAATCATTGGGAAGATCTTTGCTTTCTTCCATGGAGAACGAGCAGACTCAGATCTTCCTACTGGTTTGTGAGCACTGACTGCTACGCGAGTTAAATGCATCACTGGTTTTAGTTTCCTTTTTCCCTGACTGGTCCTATATGGTCTTCCAGAACCACGTCTTAGATCCATCCCACCACCTAAAGGTCTACCTTCTTTTTGAGCCCCTGCTCTCTGGCTTATACCTCTGCTTGGAGAACCTTGATTCATCCCCTGCAAATTATGAAAATGGAACTTGATTATGATCTGAAAGATAGCTATTGTGAAAACTTGTACCCTAAAATAAGTCAGTAGGAACAAACATAACATTTTTTTCCCAGCATTAAAACTAACTTACCTGTTTTTGAATAGCTTTTTACCAAAGTTATAGGGTAAGTTCTACTTCTAGAATAGGCTGCAAGTGCCCAACTACCTTACTCTGCAACAGGGAAAAACACTGCCTTGGAAATGTTATCTCTTCTCATTTAATTAAAACCCATGTGATGGATTAAGAGGTTAGTATTTCTGAAAGCTAGATTAAAAATATAACATTTAAGTCAACTTTCTTCTGGCTGCCAGTGACATTTTGAAATTTCTTTACATTCAGTTGTGAACTTTATGATATATGAGTTCAAGGGACTGCTTTTCTTCGTGGAAAATCACCAGTTATAGGCTGAATATTACTAATACCCCATTTGGTTAACAATATAAAATGGAATTATCTAAGGCTATGTGGATGTTTCTTTGAACTAGAAATCTACATTGATATGAAAAAAAGAGATGTGGAAATTAAAACAAAATTTGTAATTCCTTTTTATTTCAAGAAAGAGGTGCTGACACAGACTTTACTGGTCATCAGAAGTGCAACGCTGGCTTACTTAGTCTAAACAGAACACAATGTTCTAATCTATAACAAAAGACATTTGACAAGGTTGAATGGTCCCTCATCTTGTTGCAGAGACAGAATCAACACAGCAGAGGCACCTACCTCATCTGCTGTCGTTCCATGAGGGCTATAGTAGTAGCCACTGTCATTCTCCACCATGACTTCCCCATACTCATCGTACATCCCTGAAGGAGACAATAATCGGCGGCGGCTCCCGTACTGAGGCAGCTCATACCTGTCAAAAACACCATCGTCTCTTCATAACACACACCAACTGTCTAAACACACAGTCACAAACACACATGCTCATATCCCAAAAGGACAAGAATTTCTTTGTCCTCTTTTCTCTCTACCTTTGAGAAGATCAATACTCCTTTTTTCCTCAGTGGTAATACAGTCTAAAGTATCTTCCTACTGCAATTGGCGGCAAGCCCAATACAACTGGAGGGTGACTTAAAATGCCAGATCTCTGAGATCAGCCAAGAATCCCCCAAGTGCAACAACCTTCTTTGCAGGTACCTCATTTCTGAGGGGGACCTTTTTTATAATTAGGGAATCACAGAATGGTAAGGGGTGGAAGGGATCTCTGGAGATCACCTCATCCAACCCCCCTGCTAAAGGAGGGTCACCCTGAGCAGGTTGCCCAGGATCATGTCCAGGCTGGTTTGGAATCTCTCCAGAGAAGGAGACTCCACAACCTCTCCGGGCAGCCTGGGCCAGGGCTTGGGCACCCTCACAGGAAAGCAGCTTTTCTTCATGTTCAAATAGAACCTCCTGGGTTGGAGGTTTATGCCCATTGCCCCGTGTCCTGTCACCGGACACCACTGACAAGAGTCTGGCCCCGTCTTCTTGACTCCTGCCCCTTAGCTATTGATACGCATTGATCAGATCTCCTCTCAGTCTTCTCTTCTCCAGGGCTCTCAGCCTTTTCTCGACACAGAGATGCTCCAGTCCCCTCAGCATCTTCATAGCCTCTGTTGGACTCTCTCCAGTAGTTCCTTGTCTTCCTGAACTGGGGACCCTAGAACTGCACACAGTACTCCAGATGTGGCCTCACCAGGGTAGAGTAGAGGTGGAGGAGAATCTACCTTGATCTGCTTGTCACATTCTTCTCAATGCACCCCAGGACACCATTGGCCACCTTGGTGACCAGGGCCCATTGCTGGCTCATGGGCAACTTGCTGTGCACCAGGACTCCCAGGTCCTTCTCCACAGAGCTACTTTCCAGCAGGTCAACCCCCTCACCTGTACTGATTAGACACCCCCTTAACTTTTAAGGGTTTTTAAAAATTTTTTGGACACAAAGATTAAAGTTATCCTGAGGTGGAGGAAAAGCCTCCAGATTAGATGCTGTAATAATAAACATCACCAATGAGGAAAAGCAGCATTTTCAGAAATATATAGGAAAAATGAAAATATACCCATGCTCATAACTGTAGTAATCTTGCCCATAATATTCCTGCCCTGGATCAATTCCAGACTCCATACTTAACTCCTGTCGGAAGAGAAACACTGACTGGATGCAAGCAGGTATACACAGTTCTGACTGATGAAAAAGGCACAAAGAACAGTATATTAAAGTGTAAACAAGCAAAACCAAAAATGATAATCATTTGAGGAACATTTAAAACTGTCAAGAACCATAATGAGAAGCCAACTGGAGCTTCCCTGGTGAATTCCATGGGAATTCCCACTAAAACATGTTTGTCAGCACCACATCTACACAGCTTTTCAATTCCTCCAGGGATGGGGACTCCACCACGGCTCTGGGCAGCCTCTTTGAGGCCTTGACAACCCTTTTGGAGAAGACATTTTTCCTCCTGTCCAACCTAAACCTCCCCTGGCACAATTTGAAGCCATTTCCTCTTTCTATCTCTTGTTTCTTAGAAGAAGAGATCAACTCCCACCTCACTATAATCTCCTTTTGGGAGTTGCAGAGTGAGGACTCCCTGTCATCTCCATCTTACAGCTTTCTAGGGGTTTTCCTCTCTAATGATTTTAAAATTGTGTCAGAGCCTCTCATTGTAGTTACTTATAATGACTGCAGAAATTATCTCCATCCTGTTATCACAAAAGTACCATCGACAGAAACATTTCACAAAACCCCCATTTGCTCTATTGCTTATTCTGGAAAAAATATTGGGTCTAAAAGGTTTGAAACACAAAGTACTGGGTCTATAATCCAGAGTGGCCTTTGTGCTTCACAGCAGCATGCTACTGCTTCCATTACCTTGTCAGGCCAACTGCTTTGTTCATCTCTAGGTACAATAATCAATTGATAGTTCACTGACATCTGCAAAAATAGATTGCGGTTGGACAGCGAGGAAATTATTCTGTTTAAGAATCTGGACACAGAACAAGGAAAGCTTTCAGTCTGCATGATGAAGCCCATGGGAGCAACTGAAAGATGCTCAAAGGGAAGATATCACAATGCAGTAAATTTAGGGTATTTAATTAAAACAGCATAAATGATGTAACCATGTCAGGACTTTCTTTTTCATCTAAAAGAATCAGGGGGAAAATATTACCTAAGACAGGCAAGTCTTTACTAGGAAATTATGTAAAAGCCATTCAAAAAGTTACAGAATAATTAAGAAATGAAAAATAGTGGTACCTCTGGTCTGAGAAGAGAAGGTCTCAGCAACTGCTGTTGCTACAAAAGGAAATGAGAAAGGGGTTAATTAGGCAGCAACAATTAAAGTGCAGGTCATTTGTATCTGACTTAAGCTTGGAAAGAAATCCTTTTGGACGGTAGCCACCTAGATCCTTCCTTAGTCCATGAGAAGCAGAACATGGCTCAGCACCTCATGTAGTCAAATCTCTTACAATCCACTATTTCTTTTGCCTACTATAAAATCAGATTCTCAGTTTATATGGTAATTCTTTATATGGTAATGATTTCACGCAAGAACTTCTGTCAGAACCTGGGAGAACTATTGTGTGGTGTATGCTGGAGACAGCAGGGAGACAATGGCAGACAAAAAATTATCCACAACAGGCCAAAAGCAAATCTATGGGAATCTGCAGTAAAGTCTGTGATTCTTGAAGCGATTTAACTTGATTCTACTGCAACACTATCGCTTTAATTCTCTATCTATATTTATATCCTCCTGTGGCTTTTAACTGAGTACCTCGCAACCACAAATATACTTTAATTCACAACACCAGGAAGACGGTGAAAGATATCTCAGTTGTTTTCTCCAGAGCTTACGCATGATTTCTTTCTGTATGAGGCACACAGTGAGAGAAAATGTTGATAAGGTGGAAGAGACCCTGGGAGGCTGCATGAAGAGGACTGATAGGATGATATGGCTACTCTCGGGTATGTCACACCTAAACACGGGTCATTTCTAGTACTCAGGTTGGTAATTATTCCACAGCTCCAGTTTTTCTGATGTGCATCACTTGCTGTTCTGTAAAGCAGGATCAGATTTACTGAGGAAAATCAGGTGTTGTTTTGATGTAAGAAAACACAGCAAGCGTGGAGGAATTCATAGAATGGTTTGGGTTGGAAGGGACCTTAACAATCATCTAGTTCCAACTCAAATGCTTTTGGGAGTTGATCAAGCAGCCATCTCCTAGCCTGAGGGTTACATTCATGCCAGGATGGCTACTAGCCCCCACTAAATCTAGGTCTCATGAACTTTTTGAACCCCTTCGTATTTCAGCACTTTAAGCCACCTGGTAGCAATGAGTTCCACCACTGTATGGGAGAAGTATATTGATGTAATTAATATTTGAAAGGTACTGGGGAACAGCTTTACCTCTTGCTGTGCGTATCCTCGCCTAGAAGTCAGAAAAAGAAAAAAGAAATAATTAGTACACTTCTGTAAGACTATGTAAAGATGCATATTGCCATTCTTTCTGGAGAGAAGCGAAAAGAGAACACAATTAAAAATATTACCAGCAAGAAAAAAAATACATATCTACAGCACCAAAGATGTTTTTCTTTAGATTTGCTCTGGGCACACCAATCACCACATGAGAAAGGCCACTGAATCTCTGGGATCTTTTCTTGCTTTAGATTGCAAATGAATGAGAAGAAACCCCTGGTCCCCAGCTGCCAGAGAGCCAGTGCACCCAGTGGAACTCAGCAAAGGGAAGGGTGGGTGAACATTGTGTTGAGATTTTTTGGTGTTCCCCTAAGAGAGCTCCTGCCCCACCACCTTCTCTGTTGTCTCACAGACCTAACAGAGAGACTCTATTATTACAGGCAGCAGCTTAAGCAGTGAAACAGTTTCTCTTCTGCTTCTGGACTTTCTATATCTACTCAGGACTTGCTAGAAATCAGCCTGGAGCTTCTATTACTATTTTCTTGTAACAACATTATTACTAAACATATTTCCTAAATATTTGCTCAGCAGGGGGGAGTTAAATTAGGTTTGCTATCTACAATTGTTTTACCACAGGCTTTGTGCTTTTGATCTCCTTGAAAATTTTTAATTGTTGTTTTCATTCCTTTTCTTGGAGCCATTCACATGTGTGATAAATGCACTTATGTCTGTCAAGTCCTCTTTTCGCATTTTGTGACAGAAAATTTAAACGGTTTAGACAAAACTAGGGAACAGCAATTTAGGACTTAGCATTATTATTAAGGATAAGATTGGTTTGGGTTTTTTTGAGGAAAGGATAAATGCTCAACATTATGTTGAGCTTAACCTAGTACACAGACAGCAGTCTGGGGAAAATCTTTAATTATACTTGAGTAAATAATAAAGAACAGAGTAGAAGTCCTTTTAATTCTTTAATATCATAATCTAGAAAGTTTTGTATTAATATTCAGCACATGGAATTGATTATCAGCATTAAATTAATGTTGTTTCCCATGTAATATGAAACTAATGAACAACTGAAATGAAGATTTATCATCAGAAGATGATATGTGGCTTTTCAAAGCCCACTTGAGGAATGTTGTATTTAGTTTCCGTATCACCTGCAACAATTTCAGATAAAGAAGGTCTTGTGTTGCACAGAGGATAAGTAAGCCCATTACTCTTAATTGCTCTCGTGTAGTTGCTATATTGCAGACTAAAAGCATAATATGAGTAATTCTAATTAAATTTGGAAATCAACTTCCCTAAAAATAGCACCATGTTGTGTTTTGGGGGATGCTTCTTCTTCTCTTAGACATGATCAGAAGAAAAAAAAGCCCCCAAAAGACAAAAAAAATACCCATTCACTCAATACAACACAAGGATGTATTCTGACAAAAAGGCAAAGGCCAAAACAACACTGTTTCCAGGAAGAAATCAAACCTCTCCACTGAGGGAGGAATTGCTTCTGGAGAAACATTATCAGCCAGACTTCACTGCAGTCAGTCAGAGAGAAATCTTCAGTGCACAATGGGAAGCAAGGACACAGCGCTTGTGGTGATGTAGGATAAGATGACAGCTACTACACGCTGCTAGTGCTTTAACATGAGAGAACAAACAGGAATGGATGTACATGTACAAAATGTGCCAATCTCTCACAGGTCTGGATTGCTAACGTAGGTTAGAGGGACCATGATTTGCCTAAAGCAAACATTTTCCCAATTACTGGCACCCCAGCAGGCACCTGCTATTTCACACTTTCCATCTGTTTTCATAGTGAAAGCCAAAGCATCAAAAACCCCAGATACTGCAGACAGTACTCAGAGGAGACAACTGCTTCAGAAATTTGCTCTGACTCTTATAACGGAGGTTTCCTGCAGTTCATAGCTGGATCTGAGGAGAAACAGTCTGTAAGGGAGATGAGTAACAACACGCTACTGCTCAATTTCAGCTTTGCAAATGGGTTTGCAAAGAAGCATGCTCTGCTGAGGCAATCCCTGCTCCTGCTCAGACCTCAACCCAGCCAAGCTGATCACAGAATCCCAGCATAATAGAGGTTGGAAGGGACCTCTGGAGATCATCTTGCCCAACCCCCCTGACAAAGCAGGGTCACCCTGAGCAGGGTGCCCAGGACTGTGTCGAAGCAGGTTTGAAATCTCTTCAGAAAAGGAGACTCCACAACCTCTCTGGGCAGCCTGGGCCAGGTTCTGGCACCCTCACAGGAAAGAAGTTTTTCCTCCTGTTCAGATGGAACCTCCTGGGTTGCAGTTTGTGCCCGTTGCCCCTTGTCCTGTCTCTGGGCGCCACTGAAAAGAGTTTGGCCCCATCCTCTTGACCCCTGCCCTTTAGCTATTGATCAACATTGATCAGATCTCCTCTCAGTTTTCTATTCTCCAGGCTCAATAGCCCCAGGGCTCTCAGCCTTTCTGTGGCACAGAGATGCTCCAGTCCCTTAATTGTCCTCATAGCCTCCGTTGGACTCTTTCCAGTTGTTCCTTGATGAGAGATTAACCAAGGGTCACATCTGACCCTGACCAATACAGACGACCTGAAGGGGGGGTCACTAAACCTTTATATGCTCAATATGCAAAATTAGGTCATATTTATCTAATATTTCACTAGTGATGCAGTGAACTTCCTAAAAGTATCTGTTGTGAGGCTACAAGCTCTAAAGTGGGAATTTTGTACTTAAATTCAAATCTCTGTCCTAGAGCTCTGAACATGCTCAGCACAATAATCTCTCTCATGCTCATTTCTGCACACTTTCCTCTGCCCCACTGTTTCCACACCAGGACCACAGCAGACACACAGAAGCAAGCACATATGGAAGCCATCTTCTGAGACTGGCTCTGTAAAGTTTCTCTACCTAACAGCTGCTGAACTTTGACAATTTGCTGCTGGTGCTGCAGTTGTGCCACTCTTGGAGAATTTAGCTTCATTGGCAGGTATTCTACATGTGTGCATCTCAAATGATACAGATTTTGCTGCAGAAAAATGCTATGATCAATAACCATTCCCTGATAATCACATACATTTAGCTATTCTACATGTTCTGGAACTACAGTCTAGGCAGACAAGAGTTTTAAGCAAAGAAAAATTCTAATCTGTGATAGTGTTAATGGAGTTTGGCTCTGGGACAAAGAAAGAGAAACTACCTTCAGCAGTTTCCAACAGAAGCATCCATACATGTCCTAACTGTGGATTTAAAAGAAAGAGAAAAGAGAAAAAGCCAAGCACCAGGGAAATGCTGAGTATCTCCAGACAGTCTGATAAGTAATTGATCACCTTTTTGCTCAGAACGACAACATTTGAAGCTGAACTGGGGGCTTAGTTTGTCTTCATTATATAATATCTGCTTTTCCTAATATTTTTTTTCAAAATTGCCATATTAAACACAAATAGTTTGAATTTTGGCCAAAGACAAAAAGGAAGCTTGCAATCGAAGCAAATGAATGTTCATTTAAATGCCAAAACTGCTTTAACTTACCAGTTTTATCAAAGGACAAGCTAATTTACTATAAATGACATATTTAATGTAAAGGTCTGATTTAGATGACTGCGATCAAAAAAGCCAGTAAGCAAATCCATATTACATGGATTTTCGTAAGTACTTGAAAAGTCTTCACTTGGTGACGCTGATCAGAGTGACTTTATTACAACTTCAGATAGACTAGATGTTTTGAGTGTAAAGCTCGTGGCAAACTAGCATGAGAGTTAGAGAGGGACGCCAACAACGTGCACATGCAAAATTGAAATCAAAGGAACCTTTTGTACATGAAAGACATTTACAAAATAAAAACTTTTAACATGCAGTTACAATATAAAAAAGAAAAAATGCAACAGAAGGCAGAACATGGGTAACGGGAGGGAAGAGAGCTGGGTTTGCTGGCAAATGAAGAGAAAACGCTTCCTCCAAGATGCAGTGCCAACGGTGAGCTGTGAGAAAACAATGGCAGCCGAGTAGAGCGTGGTGTTGGCATCTCCGGTGCAACACCAAGATGTCTCGCTGCGGTAACCCCAGCTCACTACCGCTGAGCCTGCTTCCTACTGGTACTTGCTGGATTTGACATCCAATATTTGACTGTGAGATTCCTCCCAGGTGGTACATTTTATGGGCAAAGCAAGAGATTGTGGCTGCAGAAAAATAGCTCTGCCCACTGATATTGCCTACAGTGAAGGCTGCTTATCATCAAGCAGGATTGTCTATGACCAATCCTTGGGTGAAAACAGACAGTTTTCCCCAAGAATTTTTGGTAAACAGGCTAAGAACCAGCATCATAGAACAGTGAGACGTAGCTTTGAGGAAACAACTTGCAGAATTAATATACATTACAATTTTCTGAGTGAATGGGACAGACAACGTCTCTCAGTTCGGGATCAGGACTGAATGAATGGCGATATACAGCAGAAAAAGGGAAAAAGTCTGAGTTTCTAGAGAGTCTGAGGCAGACACCATGTGCTGCATTAGAGTCACCTCACTCAACACGTTACATGCAGAAACCATCCAACTGTCAATATTACAGTGCTGTGGACTGAGATGGGAAGCGCTTCTCAAGCTCCTCCACAACACAGCTCAAGCTGCCATTCTGCTGGTTGTGCTCGGCCACAGCTTCTGGATTTGGCAGCTCTGGTGTCGCAACTGGCTTGAGCTTAGAAATGTGCTTGGGCAGGATGTGGTTTTTGTCTATTTGGCTGTACATGTTGGCCACAGACTTTTCGATTGCTGCTAAATTCTGAATGTTTTTAAGAATACCTTTCAGCTCCCTATGGGGAGGAGGCTCTGGTACTGTGGCCAGCGGTGGTGGTACGGTTGGCTGTTTGGCAGGGGATTTTGAATGCTTGATGGGGGAGAGATGCTGGATGTTAAGAGGAGATGAAGAAGAAGAGGAAGAGGAAGAAGAAGGAAGAGAAACTGTGGACAGAGGCAGAGGATGGGGTGGCAACAGAGGAGGGGATGGAAGCTGTGGTGGTGGCAGTAGAGGTGGCAGCAGCGGAGGTGGAGGTGGGGGAGTTTTAGGTGGTTCTGGAATGCCTTCTACAACTTCTTTGGTCTGAGGAGCTAGACAACTCTGGCAAACTGATTTCTTTATCCTAAATGACGGAGGAGTTGGTTTGCGAGTTGGTGGAGGAGAAAGTTCTTCAGGATAGTCGTGGTGAGTGACAATTACAGAGGGGACTGCGGAGGCCTCTGGTTCAACTACTTCAGCACAAGGTGTCAGAGAGGACAGAGGAGAAGAGCGAAGGCAAGGAGAAGCAACCACAGTTTTGGGAGACTGCTCTAGCACGTTCTCTTCCTCTTGGAAACAGACGCTGTGTGTTGGTGATCGGAAGGATCTCACATCAGGAGATTTCACTTGCTTCATTTCCTGCAAAGCCTGCTGCTCAAACTGTCTTGCTTTCTCTTTAACGGTTAACTTGGGGCCGCTTATTTTTTGAAATAGCGGGCTGCTAACATCAACATCACTATGCTGATTTTCAGTTCTTTCATTCTCCACTTTGAGTCTCTCCCGTTGCCACTGAATGGGGTCCATGATAACTGGCCTACTTGGAGAACCAGGTGCATGTCTCTTTGCAACATGAGCTGGTACCGTCCACGCATGGTGACTGCCTCTCAAAGAGGCATCTCTCAAGATTAGGCTTGAAGGAGAAAGAGTATCTAGAGTATCGTTTCTTTTCCGGAGAAATCCAGCAGCAGCAGGACTTTGAGTGATACCTTCCATATATAATGGGTTTTGAGTAGTTAATGGGTTCTCATCAGATAGAAAAGTAATGTTACTTGAAGATTTGGGGAGATTATTGTTCAGTGATCCATTGATATTAGATTGCTTGTGAGCCTCAATAGCACGGGAAGCAAAGCTGCTTATAACTCTCTGACGGTCTCCTTCTTCTAAGACTGACTTTTTTCCCCTGCTTTGTTGGAAATGGTAGAGAAGAAAAAGACTTGAAAGAAAAGAAGATAATCACATGTGAGGAAACATGCATGGACACAGATACTTATGAGAGAGAAACAAAAGAACTTATGATATGAAACAGAGTCATTAAATCACTTCTAGCAAGCTACTACTATCCAACAGAAAGTGCACATTTACTAGACTACTGGGTAAGACATTTACTTTCACATCTTCTTTAAGGGAGAAGGACTTGGGGAGGAAGAAAAATAAAAACAAGTGTTCAGCTACTGAGCAAGTTCAAAAATAAGTAAACCTCTTAAAAAAAAAAACCCTTAAAATTTAAACATGTCAGTCAAGACCATACCCTATCTCCCCAGTGACACAAAACTCTCCCTGTGAGGTGGCCAACAGGAGCTGAAGCTTGTCAGCTGAGATGCTTGTCACACCCCAACCATTCTCCTGACACTGATCTTAAAAAATTACTGAGCTGGGCATTGTGTCTCGCATTTACGATACACATATCGATGCAGAAGTACTGATATGTTCATGAATTTAATCTCTGCACCATGTTAAATCAAATGAAAAAAACTTGCAGCTGGATTACATTGAATTTCTACACCAAAAGTATGAGGTCTCACCATTTTCTGGAATTCACTTAGCAGTTCCGAGTGCCTCATTCACCTGCTTTCCTCAAGTATTTTTAATATCACAAACTTCTCAACAGATTTTAAGATAAACAGTATTTTAAAATAAATATCCCCAAACTGATTGCTAGAAAAGTGTGCCCTCAGAGCCCTTTTCTAAATAATGCTCACCTGAAGCTGAAAAAAATTTATTTCCCCGCAAATTTAAGATAGTGCTCAACGTCAGAGAATGCTAAAACAAACTCCTTATCCTTGCAAAGAGAAAATTACCCTTGTCAGCAAGGAGATAAAATAAAAATTCATTTCCATTGCTACCGTATACAAATTGACTGTAATTCAACAGATGTGCCATTTAGCATGGGGATGCAAAAAACCCACAACCCAAACCAAAAAAAACCCGTCTTAAACATGACACCTACTCTAAAAAGCTCTCTGAAATACTAAATATGGCTGTAAGACAGAGGTAGAAGTGGGACATAAAGACTGAATTCCACTTTTTGTACAATTCACTTGGAGCATCTCTGCCTAACACACACACACAAATCGAAATACCATGTAAAACCATTTTCAGCAGCTGTAAGCTGCTGAATATTTTCACAAAACCTTCTGAGTTAAAAATTCTAAGTCTTGTTTCTACCAAAATTCAAGTCACATTCTTTAGAATGTAGATAGAAAAGAATTAGGCTTTATTAATAGAGGAATAGGGGGGAAATTTTCCATGATTATGTGAACGTTGGAAGATGAAGTTTTAGACCTCTTGGACACATTGTTCCATCTTTCTTGATGTTGATTTTTTGTATCTCAGAAAATATTACCAAATCTAAATAAATGGAAATTTTACCTCTGGTGGTTAAGTATTCCCCAGCAAAACTGGAAGAGAAATTTAAATAACTAGATGCTGGAGAGGTGTTAATGAAGAGATATTAAATCTCCTCTAAATTGCTTAATACGTAAAAGTCCCCTAAGGCCTGTATTTGGTAATGAAACACATTTCTTCTTAACCTTTGTTTCTTGTTTTGTCTGGGACATCATGCACTCCATGCTTTCTACTGGTCACAGGGACCTGAGAGGAGCAATCAGAAGTCACTGCACAGAGCACAGGGACCACTTTCCCACTTGCGAGTAACACCCAGCAAAGCCATGAAGAGTTACACTAGTGAATAAACTGCCCCCAATGCTGTGGTTCTCCAAAACCCAGTATGCCCAAGGCTTGCCTTTGGTCAGAATCTAACCATATGAAAAATAATTGACTTCCCACTAATAATAAACTAATTCTTTCTTCTAAAGCAGTGTACTCAGGTTGGTCAAGCACCCTCCATCTATTGCAAGGTGAGAGAAATGCATGATTCTGAACTTGAAGGAAACCCTCCAGTAGAGGGTTTGCTCATGCAAGATGACATAACCTTTACGCTACTGGAACAGATTATTTCCAAAGCCTCTGAATTCCTTCCTTGCTTCACATGATGCCTCTCAAGGATGAGGTTACCCTGCAATATTTTTCTCTTTATGGATTGGTATTTTAATCAATTAAAACATCAGCTCACCAGTTGTAAGCACGTTTCTGCAACTGAAAGAAGCTTTCCTGCTTTGCCAGGAATTGTAAATAGTGAACAAGAAAGATTTTAGCAAACAAAGGAGGACTTTGCTTGCATCCAGTTGTGAGATCCTAAGTCCATGAATTGAAGAAAAATCTCTGGGCATGCACTCAAGTGTTGGTTATGTTATTTTTTTACGGTAGTAGGACTATTTGGCATTAGAAATAATACCATTCAAGTTCAGTAATCAGACTTCATCTCCACTTCCCTTAAAAGGATAAAGAAGCATAGAAGTATTGAAACTTCACAGTAAATGTCTTTCCTGCACTTGATCAATGGACAAATAAAGCACAGGTTTCAGGTTGCAAGGTTTAATGGGAATTACTGAAAGGAAAATTAACTATCGTTTCTACTAGCTACAGATATTAAGACAATGAAATGAGCTTACTTACTGATGCCTATGTATCCAAAGATAGAGAAAAATGAAAATTATGAGACAAGGCAGATTTAAAACTAAAGAGCTTAGTTCCATTTCATTTGCTATAAATATCAAAGTAAGAAAAGACGACACAAGGTAGCATCGCAAATGAAAGATGACTGTCTAAGGACAACTAAAGACAGGAAATCTTGTACTAAAATTCATGAAAAATGTTAATAAAAGGTATTTCCCAGAGAATAATTTCCCAAGGTATACAGTGCCTCGAAATCAAATTTTTGGCATTAAAAAATAAGATAATTTGCCATTATTTTTATTGAAGCATGTTGTTTTTCTTTAAAGTCCTAAGGATTTTCATTTGGCCTGCAAGGATATTTACTACTTTATGTTTAACCACTTCCTTATCATGATGGATGTGAGTGTATCTTAGCTGTATGCAAAGACATCTGAGGGAAAATATTCCAAATATGGCATATTTTCCATTCCAATGAAAACTGTTTTAAGTCAAAATGAACATAAATTTAAGCATCAAAGTCCATACTACAAATCTGTAATTCTGCACCTCTATTTCAGTACAATGAGGCTTGTTCTGCGTTTAGCGCAAGGGATTCATCAGTATGAAACACTGATTCATCCCCTGTGATATCCAGTTCCCATAGATCATCAGCTTTTTATCACTGCCAGTTAAATTAATAGAAGCAATCATTAGTTTCAGTAGAAACTAAGTTAAATGCAAAAGAAACGGGAGTTTTCCTACCGCACATGTAAGTGTACAGGCGGGATCTCATGTGGTTCACTACCAGAAGTGTTCACACTCAAAAAAGCAACTATATGCTACTGCCAAACACATTTTTCCTCCCTTTCTGCTGAAGCGCTAACACTTTGCAAAGGCCAATGGGAGGAAATTCAGCTCTTAGGAGAAGCTGCTCTTCCCTCAGGTACCGCTCCTCTATTTACAAGGGAAAGCTCAAGCTCTGGAATCATTTTGAATACAGAAATTGCACTCAGCTGGACTAGAGTTAAGGCAGCAGTGACACACCCTCTGAGGCCCCCTTAACATTTTATAAACTCAATCCTGGCACCTGGAAAATTCCAACTTTCTGAGCAAAACAGCTAATGATTGAAAACGGAGCAGAAGTTGGGCAATTCTCGACCACGCCAGCAGCACTCTCTCTATGCCTCCAAACATATTATTAATGCTTTGCCTTTTCTGCATTCCTTACTTTTAAAATATAGCCAGAGATGAGTAAGTGTGGCAAGCTTATCAACAAACCCCCCCAATATGAGACAAATACTAAGTGGCTATTCTCCGCTGTACTATTTTCATATTGAGAGTAAAATTGCTCTTGGAGCCCATAAACAGAAGCGTGAAAAGGTAGGCAGCTTTGCAATATTTTTATTTTACAAGCATGTAATAGACAAAAGATATATTCATGGAACTGCCAGTGGTTTCTCTATTTTGATATTTCCTTTAGTTTTGATATTCAAGCAGTTTCAAATTTAGAATGAAAAAACCCCACTTTACCCAACAGAGTATTTCTAACTATAGCAAATGACTTTGGGGCAGCAATTTTACTGGATGTATTTAGTCAACAGCTCCGTGACAAACATGGTGTGTGGGCCTGGATTTGCACAGGCACTAAAGGAGCCTGGTCCAGGCTCACCGTGGGAGCAACAGCCTGCTGTAGGCTCTTGCTGTAGGAAAAACCATTTGGTTATACTTCTTTTTTGTTTTTTTCTTTCAACTTAACAGGTTAAATTGCTTTCTTCTCTCCTTACAGCATAGTCCTATTTAATTCCTAAATGTCTGAGAACCCCAAGCAGCTGGGGGAAGATTCCTTCATGAAGAAAAGTCTTTTTGACATAGGCTGCATGAAGCAATATCCCTAGAAAGTGAATCATGGCTTCGGTCACTAATGATTTTATGGATGTGTCACAAGGAATACTTACATGGTGCTGTCACCAAGCTCTTCATAGAGGTTATTGGCAGCGGCACTTGCTGGTTTGCCTGCTGGTAGAGCCATCTGGATTCTCGCAGTCTTTGCGCATTCAGCCTGTCGCCTTTGGTAAGCCACACAGGGAGGGAGAAATACTCATTAGAGAAACACTCTATACCTGCCATAAGCCAAGAGGTAAAGTTTTCTACTTTTTTTCCTGCAGTTCTCAAAACATCCCTGTGCTTTGTCTTCTTCAAAGAAAAGTAATTATCTTTTCCTGGCGTTTTCAGTTCTCTGTTATTTGTTCTTTCTTGGTGGAATCCCAGAGCGCCCCTTGGATGGAACCTTCCTGGCCAGCAGTACATCACTGACAGTAGGTATTTCCCAGAAAATGAGCTACGCACTAGCTTTGACACTGCTCTTGTGCGCAGGTTTATTTGCTCTGGCTGCCCAGGACTAACTGGAGAATGTATGCTGTTCATTCAAGTGCTTCATTCAAGCACCAAAAAACCGTCATTTTAAACACAAAAAAAATCCCTGCAAAGTTTATCATTTACACTTTCTCTTAGAGTGGCTGGGAAATTTCTGACTCAATGGGCACTTTTCCTGAAAAAATTACTTTTTTAAAAGGGTAAACTTACTATGAAACAAATTTCTGTTTTCTACCTAGAAAACAAAGCCTGTGGTCCCTCATACATGCAACTGAGGCAACAGGACTGATGTACCTTATAGAATCATAAAGGTTGGAAAGTATCTCTAAGATCATCAAGTCCAACTGTCAACCCAACACTACTATGACCACTAAATGATGTCCCCAACCTTGCTTTGGTTCTGAGGGTGGTCAACACCTGGTCCTTTCTAGGGAAGTCTCTCTATGTCCTTTAGCCTGACCTAAGCCTGCTTGCTTGAGAGGTACCACACATGGAAATAATTCCTTTTTTTTTTCTCTGCAGGAAACTGGCAATGTCCCAAACCACGACAGCACATTTAACGTGTGCTAGCATGCAATAACTAGATACACTGAGCAGCCATATGAGTAACTTAACCTCCTGAAGATGTTCAGGAGCAAGCTGGAACATAGGAAGTAACTCTTACTGTCAGGTACTCTTTCTTAAAAGTAGACTGTCAGTGTTACCATACAAGATATTAGAAACAAAGCTGAAAATTAAGTACTTACTCTTTGAATCTGTTTTGTTATGCAAAAAAAGATAGAGAAATAAAAAGGAAGGTTAAATGAGTTCTGCTTGCAACAATTGTCCCAAACAGTGAACCTAATAGAAGTAATAAACTAGATGCTACTTAATTATTCCACACATAGAATTACAGAATTAATGACATGTTTAAAGAATCATCACTTCCAGAGCTGTTTAGCTGCTATTTGTGAGACTTTTGAAACAACTCTGTAGTCAGTGTAAACATGAATTACAGTGAGGAAAACTGCTTAAGGCTTACAGAAAACAGCTCCCTGCCACACACACGGAGAAAAGAGCAAGACACGAAAACATGAATATACCTCACAACATTTCTTTAACAGGAATCTTTACTAGGAATCTGTTTTTATAACTATTTTCTCATTTTAACATGTTTCAAGCACGTTACAGAAAACTTCTTCAATAGCAAAGGAGTGCTATTTTTGAGTGCTACTTAGAAGATGTGGGTCTTTTGTGATTAGTAAATAATACATTATTTGTGGTTGCCTTCTGAGGTTGTACTGGATAGTGTATTTCAAAGGTACTGTTTATTAGAAAAGAATAATGATGGCTTGTTTACAAGCCATAAATGGAGGGACTGAGCTGTGCCTTGACAGTGATGGTTTTATAAATTAAATGAGTTTTCTTTGCAGTAGCTTCTTATTTTTACAAGATTTATTAAGCTGATCACTGATCTGGAAAGCACTGAAAAATGAACCTATACACATAAGAAGTTTTAACAGTGAGAAAATCTTAACATTTTGATTATGTGTGCTGTCAGTGTGACAGTTATATTTATCCTGCTGTAATCTCTACACTCAGTGGCAGACTGGAGCACCTACTTTGCCAGAACGTTACCAGGAAAAATACTGAAACTCCTTTGAAAAAGAGAAAAAAGGCTGTAATACAAAAACAAAGTTCAGGATAACTTTTGTTGCTGATATTAGTACTAAAATTCCTTTTCTCTGGTACTCTTCAGTGATTTCATTAAGATGTAACTTATTCACATAGGTCTGCTATAAATCCAACTCCAAGTCATACTTCTAGACAACAAAAATGTGATTTCTTTGGATGAAACAAAGTTAGGCAGATTCCTTAAAGCTCTTAAAAGAGACTGGTGATCTTTTGATAATCTAACTTCTATCTTTCCTTGATAATCAAGGAAAAATAGTGAAATTAGATTTCTAAAAGAAATAGGCAATTTAGGTAACAACAACCTAATTGCAGGTTGAACTGGTTCAGTGGTGCTTCACTGAAAGTAGATTTATAGACAATTTTGGGAGGAGCTTTGATGATGCACTGCCAGTTGTGCAGAGGTTTGTTAAGCTCTTTCCCAGCTAGTTCATGTATTTTAAAATGAAGATAGAAAGATGTGGAGGTACAGACTGATATATGCAGAAGTTGAGCATAGCCATTTACTGAGGAAGATGCACAGAATTATTTATATTTTTATTTTGCAACAATTAGCAATTCCTTGAGGGCTTGGAGCATGCCATGTGGAAGCTGAAATCTTTGGTGAAAAGAATTAAAAGAATAAATATACAGCCTTCAAATTCAAATGCATTGATTTTAAACATGAGTGAACCTAAAAAGGCTTAGTTAAGAGGAACTTGTTAGTGATGTTGATCCTTTAATTAGTCTATTAGTTCAATTACTTAAATCTTGAGTCTATGAGAAATATCAAGAAGGCTCTCTTTGGTGTAGGCTACCTTAGGTAGCGCTAAAATGGCACGAAATCAATTCTTTGTGAAACATTTGCAATTAAGAAGCATACAGCTAAGGAAAAAAGAACTAGGGAAAAAATAAAACTGTGTGTATTTTAGGATTTAAACAAACAAAAATTGAGTGCTCTTATTTTGCCCGAGCTACACTTGATGTTTTGATTTATTTATCAAAACAGCAGCTTTTTTCTTTTTGGCATATAATTCAGCTCTGAGTCTACACATTTCAAACATCTGGTTTTTGATTTTGTGTTTCAGCACATATCCTAAACCAGTTACTGCACCACAGCTTTAGAAAGTACAGCAAGATACACCTCCCATGCACTTTTCGTGTAGAACCAACATCAAGCATCAATCAACTCTTGTGGCGAGAAGGGAATTAAAAATATTTCCCTCTATAATAATTTCCTTGCAATGAAGGATAATTTTCAACACAGTTCTGTAGCATAGCATCCCTACTACAACATTGCTACCACAAAAAGGAGGCAGAGAACTTACTGTCTGTAGCTGACCACGACGATTAAAATAGCTGGCATACAGCAGAGGATGATGATGACGGCCAGAGCAAGGAGCGCACCTTCCGTGTAACCTACAGCCTGCGCCTGCTTCTTGACGTTGGCAACCACATCTGGGGTGCGGATCTCCAGGATGCGTCCCCCTTGCCCCAGGTATGGCTGAAACTCTTTATTGATGTCCAGCAGTTTGCCATCCAGGAACCTTCAATGTCACAGAAAAAAACAATTACGGCCAAGTTAATTAACTGTGTTTTAATTACTGAACGGTTGGGTTAATAAGTGTGGTCTGAAAAAGTACATACCTCTTCTTTATGTGCTTAAGAACATTAGTAATTCCCTCTAATCCCTGTATCAGTGATAACGCCAACGTACTTAACAGCAGAACACAGTTCAAACACTGAAAAGGAGAGGTGAGCTGAAGCTACCTCTTAATTTCTGGGGGCAAAAAGTTCTCCATGACATCAAGACCAGCATGGCAAATACTGCCTTTGTGTTTCTCCCTTCAGTGCTCTGCTGCAGAGGATGAACTAACCCTCCTGCACACATCCTTAAAGACCACTCGGTGACTTAAGGTCAGATAAAAGATCACCAATGAAGAGAACTATAAACTGCCTCCTCTTTTTCTTTTTTGGAGAAGATGCAGGCCGTTTCTTCTGGAGTTTCACACTTCTGAAAGGAAAAGCACTAAATGCTTATAATAACTGTAATTTAAACTTCAGGGGTTCTCCAAAAACTGCCAGAAACCAGAACAACCTTGACTAACATCACTAATTAAGGGAACAATAGACTATATAGCTATCAGAAAAACACTGGATTCTAGTAGGCCTACAAGGAACATGGCTAAGACAGGTCCCAAGCAAAAGTCAGGTATTAGCTAACCAGGAACCCCTCACTGCTGTCACTGCTTGCAACCAGGAATAATGTCCATCTTCCATTTGTGCATCACCTATGAGAGGAACTTGGAACAACATAGTTACCAAGCAAAGGACTGGATCAGTCTCTGGAAAAGCAAATCCAGTGGAAGACGTTCAGTATCTGATCTGATAATGTGCAGTTTAAAGACAGGCAGCCTAATGTAAATCCTAATCAAATGACCTCATTTCCCATATGAAGGAAAATTTTCTATAGGATGACTTTTTGATAGCAAACAGTATGTTTGTTAAAGAAATTTACTGCAGAAGTTTGCAAAAATATTTTGGCCAAGGCTTTATTTGAAAAAAACCTACAACATATTGGCCAAGGCTTTAACTTCCAAGAGAAAACAGAAATTCTTGGATCACTTCTGAAGTGAGGATTGACTGTCTCATAAGCTGCCAAGGAGCTATAAAGATCAAAGTAGGAGGCACACAGTAGGATGGAAGAGGATCCTACTGACTCTCAGTTATAGCAGAATCCCAGACCCTTACATCTGCAGAAAGAAAGTCAAATGAAATATGCTGAAAAAAAAACCCCAAAACCACAACAGAAACCCCAGATAAAAAAATATTCTTAAAAGATTTCTGTATATGAGCTCTGAATGACTAAAGAAAGTCTGAAATAGTTTTTTTTTCTTAATCTGATCATAGGACAGAAATTACACTGCTGAAAGACCATTTCTTAAAGGGTGGTCATTTCTTATGACTGATGTACTCTGAAATTAATTTACTGATGAATGCTCATAGCATTGGTTGTCGCTGGTTTTTAGGAACTTCGTGAAGAATGCACTCTGATCTGTGTGTGTAACGTATTAGCTGGATCCCATAATGCATAGAAGACTTAATCCTGAATGATGAAATGGCACCGGTTTCATGATACTAACTTCACTCAGATCCATGCTCTCACAAAAAGCAACCCAATACACTTTGAAGAACAATTTCCCCATGCTCTGCTGATAGTCACAACCTATCCTTTGTTTTCTTTCACAAAACATTTTCTTGGGATTGAAGCAAAAATCCCTTTCTTGCAGCTTAAAGACCTGCAATGATGGTTCTCAAAGACATAAACCAGTATAAACCGAGCTCCAGTTCTTTTGTTGCACACTAGATGTCACTGGTGCATGGTGCATGTCCTCAGAACTGGCACAAGCACTCGAGTAGGACAGCATTAAATCTCTTGAATGGCTTTAACAATCTCCCCATTAAAATTCTGTTAGCATTTTCTTGACAAACCCTATTTTAACAGGTTTTTAACTCAACCGTGCACATCTACTCCATGACGAAACATGACGCATTGTGCAAAAGATTCAGATCGGGTAAGCATTTTATTTTTAATGGTGGACATTTTCCACTTAATATATGCAGAGAAATTTTCTAGATTCAACTGTGTTTTATGCTCCAATAAATCAAACCCTCTTTTATATAAAAGATAAAGAAGGAGGCTAATCATTTCAGTCTGTAAAATTAGCTATGTGGCCTCAAAGTCTTTTAGGAGTTTGTGGGAGAGGGAGGAAATAACAAACCACAGCTTCTATTCAGACCCATTGTTTTGGTGTAACCGGACAGACACCTAGTTAATTAAAATGTCAGGTAATCAGTCACAACAGTCCAGAGGAAAAGTACGAATCTCTCATTGCACATCAGTCATACAAAACACAGGACAGGGAAAAAACAGCATGTCAAGAGACTCATGGGTTTTCCCAGCTGGCAGCGGGGAACACAGCACGGCTGTTATGTCCATGGCTTCTCAATCATGTCATTGTTTTCCAGCCAAACATTTTGCTTGAATGCAAAGATGGGGGATTGGGCTACTCATTTGGGACTTCTGGGTGTGAGGCAGCCCATTCAAAATAGCGTGGAAGCAAGTGTGGCACAGCCTGTGCAAAAGCACATCAGTATTGACCCAGTACACCCAGAATGCACTGCACCTTCTCCTGCCTCCATTTCATAAATGACTTCATCCTCCAGCCTGTGTTGATGCCTGCTCTGACCCAGGTGCAGGACCTTGCACTTGGCCTTGTTGAACCTCAGGAAGTTCACACGAGCCTGCTTCTCAGCAGCTCTGTAGCTGGTCAAGAGTGTGACTTTGCTCAGCTTCTGCTGGATATTAGCTGTTCATGTTTAAAGCCAAGCACCTTTGGGACCCCAGCCCTGCTCTGACTTGTGCCTGGCTACCAGCACCAACCAGGAGTAATCACTGGTGATATCTGTATCCCAGCAGCACTTCATCTGTGAAGGAGCCTCAACTTACCCCACATTCCCTAAAAGACCTTTGCAGATAATGGGTTTTCAAACAGTGACAGGTTTAACATAGACTACATTAAAGTCAGGGCCTCCACTATGCTTTAGAAGCAGAAATACAGCAGAGTGTTCTCAAAGAGCCCATTTAAGAAAAGTCACGGGTATCTTCCAGTACACAATAATTTTGTAAGTTGTGTTAAGATCACGACTGGCAGAATTTATGTGCTAAATCTGTGCTGCTGGTCCAGTTCCCTCTTCTGTATACATTCTGAAAGTTTTGAACAGTTGAGATATACCTTGGCTAAATTTATATTCCTTACTGCTCATTAAGTTTTTTCTGACTTTCTAACCTTTCTCCCATCATATCCAGTTTATTAAACAATCCTTTCTCCTATTGATCTCTTTTGTGCTAGGATCCGGAGTGGATTCCTGGCTGGCAGAAGGATGGTTGTGACTCTTGGCAATCTTTTCCTACTGAAGGGACAACTACTGCTACCGTGTCCTGTGAGCATGGTGGGAAGAACATTGAGACATCCCCTAAACACAAAAACTCCATGTAAGATAGTCACAGGAGGAATTTTTCTGTCGATTTAGGTAAGCACCTGAGCTGAGCCAAGTCTCCTCAGGTTCACACACTTGCTAGGGAAAACTTGTTAACTTCAGATGTCAAAGTACAAAACTCTCACTTCATTTCTCTCCTTACTTTTGTAAGCTGACACTTACTCACCTCTATCCTAAAGCCAGGAAAGCATTCCTTGGGATTTTGCTGATTTAAATATTTAAAAGCTTTTGAAGAGAGAAAAGAGGAAAAAGAAAAAAAAGAGGAAAATAAGCTGAGTATGCACATGGAGCATTTGAATGAGGTTGCTTCTAGGCTGATACCCCACACGTTTGCAGAGCAGACAAATAAGTAACCTTCCCTTCACATCTGAAAAGCTGCTTTTTAACCTGTCTTAACTCTCTTCTACTCTGTGTATTTCATTAGACACACAAACATCCCTGAAAGACCTTCCGTTATTTTCAAAGGGCACCAAGATGAAGAAGGACACATTTTCTGACAGTGAAGAGAGTCTGCATCAGAAAAAGATTCTTTTTGTAGAGTTGAAAGAGCTCCATGCATGGATACCAGCTCACTTTCACATACTAGTAACAGTAGATTTGCAGAGACCTTTCCCAAGAAAGGAGTAAAAGTGTTGGAACTTTCAGCTGTCATCAAGGTCACAAATTTTCTGAACGTGAACAGCATCAAATAATATCCTTTTGATCTTGAGCACATCTAATAAGATCCTGCTTTGGCCATACTCTAAATTGGCTACAACTGGGAGAAAACACAGACCCCATTGAAGTTACAAACTGTAGAAGTGGAAAAGTAACGGTAAAGAGGTATCAGTAGATAGTTGAGATGCAAGGCAGTAAGATCTCTTTTACTGAAGATGGTTTTGGAGTAGGTTGAGGTACAACAGTCACTTACAGGAGTACTGCAAGCTAATTTACTGGCACTTTTCCTTAGAGAGAAAGGAAAAAGGTTATTGATCAGGGATTTCTGCTGGCTTCCTGCCAGGTTTCCTTAATTTCCACTTCCTCTCCTGAATAAAATCGGGAACAAAATCACAGAGACCCCATTCTGGGAACTACCAGCAACTCTGGCAGTGGGCAAGTGAACCCAGTGCATCACCAAGACCTAAAAAGACTGTATGGCCATGGAGATACCTACAAAGAAAAACTTGTCACCAGGAGGAAGGAGGTTGCATTGCCACCGCTCTGAAAGCTACCACTGCTATACTGCATCTGATTTTTATGCTCCTAGTTGTGCTGCTATCTCTCTTCTTCCTCAGGCCAACACCAAACTCAGCAACATCCCCTCAGCATAACTTCATCTTTCATTATTCTTCATCTTTTGCTTTTCTCTGTCTCAAATCAGCTAAGGGGGAACACACCACTTACAGAGAGCTCAGCAAGCTGCCCCCAACAGGAACTCTCTTCAAACTGATCAGCTCCTTGTTTCTTCTCACAAACTCATCAGTTCCTGGTTGATATAGCTCTAACCTCGCTCATTACCCCAACCATGATCAACTGGGGGAAGGCAGGGCCTCACACAAGTGGGCCAGGTTCTGCCTCTGGGGCCTTGGGGAACAAAACATGTTGCTGGGTTGTGACTCATCCATAGGCCAATTCCAACTCAGGGCCCACAGCCCAGGCCCCAGCACTTCACTAGTTAAGAAAGTGACGCTGGAAGATTGGCAAGTGTTCAGAGAAAACTGCAAGAGATTAAAAGAATTAAAACACAGCCCAGAGTGTAGAGGTGAAGAAATTCCTCAAGCAAAGAAATTAAGAGGATGACATGATCATAAGCTTACACCTTGGTGGGAACCAAAAATTAAAAGCACCAACTGGATGCTTCAATCTAGTGTCTGAAGTTATAATAAAACTCTGTGGTTGAATACAGACAAATTAAATGAAAACAAAAGCAGGTTAATTTTTGACAGGAAAAATAATTACCCTGCAATAACAACACAAAGGTTGTAGTTAATTGGATTTTCTCGAGCACTTACTTTGCTGAAAGACATACTCGGAGTATAATCCATCTGGGGAGTTCCTACAGTCTTTATTATACTAGGTCAGACTGATCACAGTGATCTTTTCCAACCTATAAACTCTATCTGCAGAGCTTTAATATGCTATAATTCATCCGTACTAAATTAAGAGCTGAGGAGAACAAGCCCTTTCCTCATCTCCTTTCGCCAAAGCTCTCAAGGTGCCAATGTTAAACAATGTGTACTGGGGCCATTCAGCTCAAGGGGATGAACCTGGTAAAGGTGGAAACTCCCAAGCTGTACATGGGGTAGGTGTAAGGGCATGCTGGAGCTTGTCCAAAGGACAATGAAGCTGGTGAAGGATCTAGAGAACAAGTCTTCTGAGGAGTGGCTGAGGAACCTGGGGTTGTTGAACCTGGAGAAAAGAAGCCTCTCCTCTGAGAGACCTTCTCACCCTCTACAACTCCCCGAAAGGAGGTTAAAGTGAGGTGGAGGTCAGTCTCTTCTCCCAAGGAACAAGCAATAGAACAAGAGGAAATGGCCTCAAGCTGTGCTAGTAAAGGTTTAGGTTGGACATGAGGAACAATTTATTTACAGAAAGGGTTGTCAAGGCCTGGCTCAGGCTGTCCAGGACAGTGGTGGAGTCCCCATCCTTGAAGGGCTTTCAAAGCCGTGTAGATGTGGTACTGAGGGACATGGTTTAGTGGCGGCAGTGTTGGGTTAACAGTTGGACTTGATGATCTTGAAGGTCTCTTCCAACCAAAAAGACTCTATGATTCTATTTACCAACTGCTTCAATACTGTTTTTCTGTTCCTGTGTATTGAATCACTTGCTAACAGAGACAGACCAACAGGCTTCAAAATAGGCCATAGAAACATAGGAAGAGCAACAAATAAATATACTTACTTAAAAAGTTCGTTCCTCATTATAGCTCTATTTGTTTGCGGGTCAATCGCATAGACCATGAGGTCAGACTTGGTGTAATCCTCTTCAGAGTAGCCATCCCCAAACCTTCGTGCACTGATGGATTCCACCACAACTGTCGCACCGGGAATCTGATCTTGGACGTAACGTTCCAAAATCCTAAAGATAGGATGGAGACAGAAAGCTGCAGTCATTTATTTGTGCTGATCAAGATGGACAATGGCCCAAATGGGACAGTAATAGACACAAACCACAGGGTTAGAAGGATGGTAACCTTCAGAGCACTAAAAAAATCTCTTCTTCAATATAACTTCTTAAATGCTGAATTCTTGGGAAAAGCTTAGTAGTGTTATGAGATGTCATCAGAAATAGTGTCCTTAAGTCTAGCTCTTTGTATTTATGACATTGGTTGAGTTTTAAACGGCTTGTGGGAAACACCTTCTGTATTTCACAAAAAAAACACCTGTCGTCCTTTTATTAAGCTATACGATTTCAGAACACTTCAATTGCAGCCTTACACAGGGTGCATACAATAAATTTTCACCCACAGAAGCAACCACTTCAACCACTTTTTGTGTGATATTTCCTCTGGCCCTCCAATATATCAGGTGCCAGAACCCCTGCAGGAGCAGGTTTTACAGCCATAAGAAGGTTGGAACATTGAGCTGATATGTTTACCATAGGAAAAAATAAAACAAGCTGCAGGATTTCTATGAGCAGGAGAAAGATGGGTCAATAGTATTCTTTTTTCCAAAGAGAAGGATTCCTCACAAGCTGCCTGAGCACTCTGCAAATATAGGTATGTCTCGCAACATGTTTACACACGAGATAAATACAATTCTGGAGAATTAAAACTTATTAGAGAAGATGACTGATGCATTAAAGTAGATTTATGGGCCATTTTATTAATTCTTGTCATGTGACCAATTTATTTGATTTTATTAATGAATATTCTTTCAGTTTTTATTTTTCTTTTTGACAACTGAATGTCTGCTGACATCTTAGTATGCGCTTTTGGAAGTCTTTGTTATAAATTCAGAATCTCTTATTTTTCTACAGAGTTCCATGCGGAACTGTTTATGAGAGAAGTCTTAAAATGCGATATTCTTCCTTAAAGGTTCAAAAAGGCAAAGGAAGAATGTCCATTTGCAGAATGTCCCTCCCTTCAACAAACAAACAAACAAATACTCATGCCTAGGCCAGGTTGAAATGCCTTCAGCGTGCCTGCAGAAGCACCAAACCGATGGCTAAAGGACCTCATTGAGCACCTGAGAACCACCAGCTCAGCTGGATGACATTCAAGTTCAGTATGCAACAGGGAGAATGGGTACTCCCAGCAAGACCATAATTGGGGCTGGCAGTCAAGATGGTGGGGACCCCAACTCCTGCAAGAATGGATGGAGCCAGGAAGAGAATGGAAAGCTGTTCAGACACTGCCATCAGAAGAGCTTTAACTATGGATGTTGGGCAAGGACAGAACATATCTTGGAGAATATGGGAGGAGACTTGCTATTGGTGTGGTGAGATTTCCAAATTGGGACTGAGAAGGGTTCAGTTAAAGCCCACAGAGAGTTTTTTTTAATCAAAAGCATAAAAGTAAATATCATCAATACTAGATACGAGGGCAAAGAATCATGGAGGAATGAACATGAGAAGCTGGAAGTCTAAACACTCCATCAGAAATATGAGTTTTGGAAAAACATAAGGTTTTCTGGGCTAATACTTGTGGTCAGAACATCAAATCAAAAAGGAGGCAAAAGTGAGGGAACATGCTACCTGGTAGATCAAGGATGCACCAGGCTGCAGAGGAAGACAAATGCCATACTAAAGGACATCAATGACTAAGAAGTCATTTGTTGTTTTAAGCAAAATCTTTCACAGTTGAGGTTACATTTTGCTGCTGTTTTTTCCTGACACAAGATTCCCAAAGCAAAGTAATGCTGTCAAAGCAGTATCACCATCTCCTAATTTTTCAAGACCACTGATTCACATTTATCCATCCAGTTTTTCTGCTCTTTTGTGTGTCAGTTTAGTGTGCCCTTGAAATACATGCTTTTCTGTAAGATTCTGAAAAATCTATGCCTGTCAGACTTAGGTCCTAGCCCAGCAGTGAGTATATACTCTCAGTGCAGAGCCATATTTGTAGGCAAAATAAAGATGCAGCCTGTCTGACACATTGCTAGTTGATTGGCGTACTCTAAACAAGCGTTCCTGTTGTTTGCAGATACGATAAACTCCACCCATCTTGGCTTCTGGCATGCACTGAAGTGGCAGCCAAGGTGATAACCTGTCACAGACACCTTGGCAACAATAATTCTCCCATGTAAAGCTTGACAGAACAAATCTGGGATATGCAGATTGCTATAAAAAAACCTTCCTCCAAACATTATGGGAATCTAAATGACTAAAAGAAACCACAACTATCTTTAGAAGAGCCTTTTGGACAAGGATTCAGACAGAACAAATAGGTCAAAGATTTACCTCCCTAACCAATATCCAATATTTTCTTTCTTTTTCTCAGGAATTCCTGGCATGGCTTTTGCTGGAATTTGTTTCCTTTGAGAATATATTTGTCTAAAACATGACTAAAATGGAAGAATAAAGTGCATCCTATTCTCTGACCATGTGCAATAGGTATCTTGCAGCCACTGGCTTTAACTGGCATCACAAGAAACTCCACAGAGTATAAAAGAATGACAGTAATATTCCACCTGAAACACGCAAATTGCATGTTTAGGTTGAAATATATAATAAAAATGCACTGAAGACTGAAAAGTAGCAATTAAAGAATGCACTTAAAAATAGGGCAGTTCCCCATAGAGTTCTTTTAAAAGCTGTTCAGATGAACTTTTGATGCTGAAAACACTGCAGTGTTTTAAAACTCTACCCAAAGTGGCCACCTGCTTGTAGGACTGCTCACGAGAACTGTTTTTTAAAATGCACAATTGAAGCAACAACAGTGTCTGTGGTTCTACTGTACTTATCAGCAAAACCTGGCTTGAAATTATTCTGTCACTTGTTAATGCAATGAGGGTAATTACCATCCTCCCAACAGTGAGTGCAGAACCAGCAACTTAACAGGCGACAGGTTGGTTGAGCTGTTCCTTGGCTGGTGGCCATCTGCTTCCCAGATCATTTCTGAAACCAGCAGACCAAAGCCCAAGGCCTGGGTTAAGGCACTGCTTAGAAGCTTCTTTGGTCACTAAGGTGGAAGTTCTTACAAGTAAGTTAATTCAACTCCAAATATGAGATATGGAATCAGGCACATGGGAATCCAGCACCAATGGCCACTCAACTAGACTAACAGTCATCGTGTACGACTTGGTAAGTCAGCAGCAAGGTTTAATCACCCTCTGTTGTCCATGGCAGAGAATATACATGACACCATTTGAAAGAGAGCTGCAATGTTCCAGCAGTTTTATACCCTTGAGTCAAATTGCTAAGTTGTATACATATCCTGTGAATCAGCATGCAAGGAAAAAAAACCTCACAATTCAATCTGCAGAACATTTTAGATCCTCACCGGTACCTGAATTTCATTACTGCACAATTTTCTTAGTGAAAAGTTCTATGAGGAAAAATACATTTCAGTTCTCTAGTAATTGGATAGCCTGCTATGTTCTGGGACACATAAAAATATTTTAAGGCTTGAAGAAAAAAAAGAATTTATTATTTCTTTCAGGACTCTGAAATAAGTGGTACCATAGTGTAGTGGGTCTGCCTGAGC
>VYZX01025402.1:605992-616125 GCA_013401335.1 Brachypteracias leptosomus | reverse complement strand
TCCAACAGCAGGCACATTCTTCTTCAGGATGTCACAGGCAAGCACCCACCATATGAGCTGACACAGCAGGTAACAATATATATTGTTTCGTCTTTAAAAGCATTGCATAAACCTGCTCATAAGCACTTCAGATACAGCAGGTTTCACTGACACTTGTTTATATCTGCATTGCAACATATTTCAGAAGTCCCAGTCAGGACCGGAGAACTCTGAGTAGTGAGTATCATACAAATGCACTTGTACGATATTCACTGCGTAGTGAGTATCATCCAATATTATCCTCCTCATTCTGCCTTTATGGACAACATTTGAAATGAAAAATGTTGTATGCAGTCCTGCATTCATGATCTATACCTGACATTAAAGTGAAGTTCAGAAATTAAGATGATGTTCACAATTCATAAAGGTAAGAATTACTTTGATATAATATATGTTAAATGGAAATACTAAAAATTATAGTAAGAACTTAACCTAGACAAAATTCCTTCCCACCATATTAAAACAATACATGTATTCTAGTCATATTTTTAATTTTCTTTAGAAGTAACACTCATTGTTATTAGATGTGTTTGTAATATAGCATTTCGATCCAAATAAATCAGAAGTTACTTTTGAACACTGCCTACATTAGTTTTACACTGTCTGTTATATCCTATGTGCTGCTCTAAAGTTAGTAAAAAAACAAGACAATAGATCATATTGCACTTCATTAATACATCATAGTAAAATGCTGCTTCTGAGTGTTAAGCCACTATAAGTGCAATGAAAACCAAAGATACACTACTGGAGCATCTGCAAATACTTTTCACTCAAATTTCAAGTCACAAAAGAACACAAAACACCCTTTCAAGGTCTGCAGAATTTTTTCCACCTCCACAGCTTAAGCTCCCACTCCACATGTAACATACCTCACACCATTTTAGTGCCATCATCCTCTATTATTTCTGCTCTAAGAACCGCAAACTATGTGCATTTGCCTGTTCCTTGTCCTCAAGCTGGGTAATGCAATTGAACATATTCATTATTGTCTGGTTCTTTTGCATTGACACAAGGATAAAAAGACAGTAATTCTAAAACATGCGACGTTATGTTTCAAGAACTCTTGCTTAGTTTTGCTACATTTTAGGGAAATATGACTTTAACAGTAGTCCTTTCTTAAAACTAACAGCAATAGTCCTTTTATAAAGGACAGTTATAAAACTCACAGAGCTCCTTAAAGATCTTCAAAAATCCTAAAACTTCAGCACTCTTACAGAGTTACCTTAAAACTAATGTAATTAAAATTAAAAAATAATTAATCATCACAAAGTTCAGTGCCATTAGAATGTAAATTGCCTATAATAAACTTGATTTGGCCCACTTGAGAATAAAGACCACATCATAATGCTGAACTACCTGACTGTGCACCAGATCCGGCACTCTATTTCTTAACTACAATCATCTTCGCTTTCTTCCTGATTAAGCGATCACTGTAAAATAATGCTGATTAAGATATTTTTATTTTGACCGCATTTCACCTCATGGCAATGTGAATCCTCCCATCTTCAGTGCAGCTGAATCACTGAAACCTATTACTACTTCAAAAAATACCAACTATCTCTATTAATATAAACCAAGCTTTCAACATAATCTTCACTGTGAAGGTGGCAAATATATTTCTGAGCACCTGTAACTACCCTATAGCATAAATCTTCTGTAAATATTAAGTTTCCACATAGGCTACGTACATCTTCACGTGCACATGCATACAAGGTTCTTGCACTGCAGCCCTTTCTGCTTTGATTTACACCTCCTCTGTATCACCAAGGATGCAGGAAAGATTAATTCTGGAAACCAGATCAAAAGGGTAAAATGATGGATCAAACCCTTTATGAAACCAATGAGAAACCTGAACTTATCTTTTATGCAGTTTCTCTGATCAGTTTTTAGGCCTCTTTATGCTTACATTACCTAAACAGAAAAAGGCTTTCAAATCACCCTTTAAAAGCATATTGTTTCAAATTAAGTCTTCAGGGTTCCTAATGAATTAAGTGAGGGGATTCACTAAGCAGTACATCTGAACTAACTTCCCTGCTACTGAGCACATCATTTATTTCAGTATCTCCATTGATGCCAAGTCAGAAATATGAAACCTCAGAACCACCTATTTGCAGGGCTGAGCCTAAATTAAGAGTCTTTTTTGAAACTTACTCCCTGTAGTAACAGAGTTGTACTGCTGTATGCCTGTTGTGATAGGCTACACAGATTAAAGTGTTTGCTTATTGCTACAACTAATAAAAGGCAGTTTTTCCTATGACAATATAATAATTTTGTAACAAGATACAATTCTTTGGTTTTATTTATCAACTTGAAATAAAAAGATTCAGCGAGTTAAATTAACATTCTTCCTGTAAACTATTTCTTAATCCTCAGGATTAAGTGTTTCAGTTTCAAACTATAAACTAATCAAAGAGAAGAATTAGTACCAATACAAACTGTTCTTCAACCCTAAATTCTAGACTTTTAATCCAAATATGGAGAGGAGAGGTAGTCTTCTGTGCATCCAACGCACTAGAGAAGAAATGTTTTGCAAGCTCTGATGCTAAATGCATAAAATATTCACCAAGTTCTGAAAATTCTTTGAATGCTTTTACCCAAGTTTTATCTCAAAAGTTTTGTTTACTAGAAACTTGAAAGGAAAAGCCATGGCAAGACACAGCACACACAGACAAGTCTGAGATAAGTAATGGGATAATAAGGAAGTTGGACACATTTTCAGAAGAGCGCAGGATGCAAATTCATTAATTTATATACAAACACAGCATTTTTCAAGAGAGTATTCATGTAGTTACCTCACTAAAGCAACTACAGTTCAGAAGCAGGTAACATACACAGATTTTAGTTAGTGCTTATAAGTCTTAAATATTGTCAACGTAGATACTTCAGAGAAATATTTAAACGGAAACTGCGCTCTAGTAAAAATTGATTTTGGTTACCAGTAATAAAACATTTAGAAAATATAAGTAATAAGCAAAATAAATGCTAGGAATTCATTACTTTTCACTCTGGAATTAGTTTATAGAAGGTTTGTTCTATGAAAAAAGTACTGGGAGGGAAGTGAATTCATAGCTTGCTTTTCTAAATGTCACCTTGTTCCACAGATGGCAAATGAGCAAGTTAAGTAGCTCACAGTAAAATGTAAGCAAATATTTCTATTTAGTATGGATAATTTATCTTCCACATTATATGACTAAACTCATTTTGCTAATTATTTCATGATCTTTTCCTGTTCAGCAAGAGTCTCCAGTTCAGACACCTGGTCATGACATCTCTTCTTCCTCCAGACTTTAGTCCGTGTTCCTGAGCAACATATTAAATCAGTGCAGGCTTCACAACCATGTGAAATATGGTCACAACTTTCTGAAATCTGAATCTAAAAATTCTTAATGCTTACCCATATGAAAAAAAGTACTGAAATATAATTATTAAAAATCAAGATTAGCCAGAATGAAATATCAAATCTGTATTTGGAATAACTTATATGTGAAGGTATGGGGCATGAGTGCACCCAGCTATCCAGCTGCCAAACAAAGCTTGTTACTTTTAAACCTTTCTTGACAAATGGGTCAAGTCCTCAGTCAAACCTAGATGACTTCCCTAACATACTGCACTCCAGAACTATTACGAAAAATGTAAGAGCTGTAACATTCTGCCTTCCACACTCTGAACATTGTTAGCTTCTGATATCAAACCGTTAAGGTGTGGCAACTCCTGCTCTTATTAACACCTATTTTTAGATTGTTACTCTGTATTTACTCAGAACTTACCACAAAACACTCCTACTAGTTTTAGCTTGGCTTCACAGCGTTCCTCATCAAAAAAACCTTGATTTCTTGCTCTTTTTCAAATTCTCTAGTTATATCTTCACAAATAAAACTGATTACTGACACTAAATTTAATATTCTTAGGTCTATATTATGTCAAACACAATGGAAAATTCAGCATAAGCAACACATGCAAGAATTCAAAATTCATTTCCCCCCAACAACTCAACCACTATTCATACTATTCTACACTTTGCCAAATGTCTACTCTATATTGTTACTTCTTTCCACCCAAATATTTCTCTAGTTGTAATAAAAATACAATATTCCACTGACTGGCTAAATATTCTCTGTTTATCTCAAAGTGCATTCAAAATACAGCTGTACAATAAGAAACACACACCTGGAAAACCTGAATGCAGTCCAGATATAGTAACTACTGCAAGCAACTTTCGCAATATTAATTCAGAGGAAACAGGCTGCTTATCTAACTGCCTAAATAGAAAGGATTCTTTCATACAATAAGGTATTTTGGGATTACTTTCTTGGGTTTTTTTTCAAATAATGATGGCACATAAATTAAAAATTATACACAGGGCAGCAAACGGAAGGCTGGTATTGACAATAGCCATTGTGTACCCTTTTTACAGCTAGTACATAAAAAGCAAAAAAATTAGAAAGACAGAATCCAGTCCTTATAAAGAACTGTAACAGAAGTGGTGTTCAGAAACATTTGGATTTCATCCTCTAGATTTGCAATGGATTTATTTTTAAATTAACTGTTTTGACTAAGCATCATCACCACCAAGAAAACCCTTCACACAAATACACTTTAATTACTGCCTGGACAGTGATACAGAGATGAAAGAGAAAACAATCCTGCAGTCATATTACGCATCCTCATTCAGGTCTCCTCCTAACTTTTACCCATCACCTGACTTGAAGTAGGTATGACTAAGCAGAAGATGTTTCAGAGACAATTTACTTTCTGCAAGCTCTGCAAGAGGAAGTGGGTGGCAGGAGAGACTCCTGAACCCATGCGGCCTACAAGAGCATCCCCTTGCTCCTTCATCCCAGGGCAACACCCTGGGAACCAGCCAGAGGGGTGGGAGCAGACATCTTCCCGTGTAGGTGCTGTAATTGCAACAAAACCTTTAACTCAGGGACTGCAATCAACCACAAGGCACAATTAACAGGAAACCAAGCTTTATTAGTCACTTCTGCTCATGAAATTACTTCTGGGGGGTTGATTTTTTCTGTTTGTTTTAATCAAGAAGTCTGTGCATAACCAGACTCCTAGTGTAACCCACAGATACAACTGCTTAAGAACTGATTATTCCCTCCATCTCTCTCAGCAAACAGATATTTTTAAAAAGAAGAAAAAAAGAAAGAATAGACAAATATTTTGTATAAGGTTTGGGCAACTCCAAAGGTAACACCTTCTCTGATTTACTACTACTTTTGACACACAAATATGGAAAAGATGATTAACAAGACTTTCTCTAGAAACCTGACATGCACAGATTATTTCTCCAAGGAACATAATTTGATATATTAACTTGGGAAATGAATACAATGGGTTTTCAAGATGTCTTGGGCCCAAATCAGAAGAATGCAAACATTAACTTCTATTGAAATGAACAGGACACCTGTGACCATATAATTCTATCAACGCTGATGCAAACTGCCAACTTCTGACAAGACAGAATTACAGGGTTATGAAATCTTTGTTTACACAAGGGCTCATTACAAAAGAAAGGAAAAAAGGTCACTTTAGAGAATGAGAGTTAAGTATTCACTCGTGTTAGAAGGATGTCTATAAAAAGGGAGTAATGCATATATATAACACCCTCAACTTTCCCAATGCAATTTTATTGCAATTTTTACTTATTTAAAATTTTAAAAATAGTATGTCATATCAAGGTACTCCCTATCACAAGTGTTAAAAACATTTATTTTTTAGCTTTTAATTGCTATTATTTCCTGATTTAATAAAACAGGTAGTTATATGCATTTAACTACAAAGGTCTTGGTTTCCAATGATAACACAATTTTAGCATTTGAGAGAGAGAGTTTACAGATTTTAAATAATGAACCACTTGGTTCTTTTTCAAGTGTCAACGGAATCTCTAGCTCAACACAACTGTCAATTTAAATCAACTATCACTGCATGTGAGGAAGAATGGAAAGTGCACTTGTTTTAGCCCAATGTTAGTACTTGATTTAATTTATACTCAAAAATGGTAGCACCAATATTAATCACAGTGAAGCACACAAGCTGTACAGACAAACTTTTCAGTCATATTTTGCTAAAGTGCTTCTTGACAAACCTCAGGATAATGGATGCTTTCATCTTAAAATCCCTCAATCTCAGGAAGAACTCAACTTGAACTCAAGAAACAGCGACTGTCAGTAACTGGGGATGCTAGTCATCAAAATAGACAACACCCACTTCAGCTTTTCCTTGCTCTCAGCAGTTGGCAGTACAGCTTGCCTAGACTCCATCTGTTAAGCTAAGAACCACTCATACTGTAGTGTTTTCCCCGTTTACACTTATTTTAGTCCATTTCAGCACAAATGTGAATTTAATATTTCTGGAAGTTACTGGACCGATGAGTACTAGCTGTCTGAAACAAAGGCAGGGCAGGTTTCCCCACAATGTACTGATTCAACATGCCTTATCTGGGTAACGTTTCTAAAGATAAAGGCATTTCAACTTCTTTGGCTCAGTCAAATCACAAATATCTCTCTAACACAAAGATTAAATAAACAAGAAAATACACTAGATACACTTCAATCTGAGGCCTAATGAAATTTACTCCAAGGGCTTGAGGAAGTAGGCAAAGTAATTTCTGACTCATTAGAGATTCTATTTGAGAACACACAGAGAATGAAAACAGCTCCAGAAGATCTAAGATGGGTTAAAGAAAAAAAAAAGGAATTTTCATTTGTGTAAAAATCTAAATTTCACATCCACATCTACCTCCTGGAAAAAAACCTGTCCTGCAGCCTAAAAGCACAATGGCAGAATTCCAGCTTGACCTATGAGTGCTACTGCAGATCAACAAGTTACTGAAATGAGCAGTCTGAATGACTAGGAGACTAAAACATACACACTCTTCAGTTGAGTGTTGATCTATTCATTTCCAATCATGTATTCGGAAGGAGAGTGGGTGGGCTGAAATTTGTTTATAGTTAGCAATAAGCAAACAGGCTGCTGCACTCAAAAGGAAGTAACAGTCCTCCAGAAGAGAGGCTGAATCAGGAAAAAATTATTTCCAGTGAGGGTGACGGAGCACCTGAACAGGCTGCCCAGAGAGGTTGTGGAGTCTCCTTCTCTGGACACAGACACATTCCTGTGCAACCTGCTTTAGGTGAACCTGCCTTGACACAGGCGTTGGGCTAGATGATCTCCAGAGGTCCTTTCCAACCCCTATCATTCTGTGGTTCTGTGAATTTGCAAAATTCAGGGGCCAAGTGACATATACTCCTGGAAAAGAGCTTCGATCGTCCAATGATGACAACTTCTGCACCAACCTAAGAGCTAGATTCTTTAGGGTATAAGTGAAATTCACTACACCAAGCCCATGCAAGTAACAAAGTCAAATTTTATATCTAACCAGCACCACACTTAATAAAAGCAAATATTAAGTATTAGTAATTAGCCTTGCTATTTATGCTGGGTGGCCAAACATCCCCTTTAAACAATACATAGATATATATTTTTTCTTTAATAAGAAAAAAAACTCAAAACCTTGTTCTAAAAGGTTCCTTCCTCTCACAGAAACACTTAGATTCCTATATATCTTCATACAATTACATGACCAGATGAAGATGCCTATACATGAGTTACAGTCTTTCTCCTCTCAGAGAAAAATAAATAATAAGAAGAAACACAACAAAACAAGGTATGTCAGCACAGACCTAAGGGTGAGAGCAACTTTCACAGAGGTGCTCTGCTTTTTTAAGGTTCTAGTTGGGTTTTTTTGATCCCAAGCACAGTGGAGGTAGTTTTGAAGCATTCTAAACATCCATCTCCCCTCAGCCTGTACCACACTCTGGGGAGTGAAGGAAGTGTAATGTTTATTCCAGACATCTAAATTCCTGTGGCCCAGGCCCTGTACAGGTACGAGACAGCTTCCCATTGAGAAGAAATCTAATGGAACCAACACTGAACAAACATATTTCAACACTTTCTGTCCCTGAACTCAGCAAACAGCAGCAGCACTGATGTACAGATAAAACAAAAAGGAAAAAAAAAAAAAAAAAAAAAAAGTTTTGTGCAGTGGTAAAACTGCCAGTCCTCTTTAGCAGATGACATCACCAGATGGGAAGTAAGCCCCACCTTCTGCAGAACAGCAATTAAAAATCCCACACTTTTATGTTCGGGTGTTTTTTTAAACATGGGTTTAAAGTGTAAGTTGAAATAGTAAGCAAAAGGTCAGAGTTAGCAAACAGGATGCTAAAACAGGATCACAAGCTTACAATTCAGCCGCCAAGTTTTCAACTTAATTCTGAAGGACGAGGTTAATGAAGGTTCAACAAAACATCTTTTCTTGTAACAAAGTATGCCACATTTTTTCTGGACATCCTATATTTCAATGTCAACACTCGTGACTTGTATCTGTTATTAGAGGGCGCAGTCCACCTGAAACGCTGCAAGGGAATGTATTGGTCAGGAAATACAGTATCAGTGGCAAACCTTAGAAGACTTGGTGAAAGTGAATATAGAAGAGTACTATAATGTCATTATGGTTAAAAGAGTCAAAACTCTGCAGTGTATTAGAAGTGCAGCAGTGTTCACGTAGTGCACTACACCCAACTTTTAGGAGAAAAAAGGCAAGTAAGTCAGACTCCATTGTTCTGGCTGTAAAAGAAGAAAAGATATTCCCAAGTTTGAATGACTTTACAACTGCAAACCCTCTTATTGTATCTGAAAGAAATAGTTTTAGTATCTACTCTTCTTATCACCTTTTCTAGGTTTAAAGCAAGTCTGTAAGTCAGCTATTTTCTTGAAAGATTCTGAACTATTTTTGAAAATGATGGATTTAAATAGCAAAGATTGCACACATTTTTAAACAAATGCGAATATCATTGCCCAGACTTTGTAAGCAACAATTTCCTAACTACTAGAAATAAGTTTCAATTCATTTCAAAAGCTGACCAGTAAATTAAAGGAAACCTAACTAGCAAGTTAACCTAAACCAACTCAACAAAACAGAAAATCATATTCCTTTACGTGATGGCTAGAATCTACAAAGCTGTAACTGTAAAGCCATTTCTTCACACATGAAGTCTCATATCCCCTACTCACTATCTGCACTCAAAGAAAAAGTATGCCATGGAAGGAACTCTGTGAAAAGAACCTTACAAACTATTTCTCAGAGACTGTAAAAGATTTTTTGGCACTTTGTCTTTTGAAGAACTAAACTCTTCCATCTTTGAAACACTAGAGTGGTTTGGAGCTTTAGTAAAGCATGGAAGAGATTTAAGGAAGCATTCATGATGGATGTCACTGGGATGCATCTGAGAGCATTGCAGCATGTTATCTACATGATCTGCCATTTCTCCCACTATCTAAACTCAGGTAGAGAGGAGCAAAAATTATCATTACTTATTGGGGTTATGCAGGTTTACAGGGTGATTTGTGTAGCTCTCTCCCCAGTTCTTTCCTTATCAAATATAGGTAGTAGATAAAAATCTACTCTGAATCCTACTTCTGTGCCTCCAGGAAATCTTGCTTTGTTCCACATCCCATATGCCCTGAAGTACACGTGACAGAGTTAATTAATATTTGCCCCATGAGTAGTAACTTCTCTCCTTGATCTAAGAAACTAATATTGTGTACCTATTCAAAGTAGGAAAGAAGCCTTTATCATTTTCCACATGGGGAAAATTATTTCCTGACCAGTTTTATTTGGGAAATACTTTGAACCCCATATATATCTTCTGATATAATACGTACACCAGTATAACCATTTCCTTTCCTTCATGAGACAAGAACACTCCTCTCTATTTTCAAAAACTAAATAGTTAAAGATACCATAGAAACAAGACAGTTGTTATTTAATCAATAATATTAGGGGACTGTTGCTGACATGATTGGCTTTATTTCCTCCCAGAGGAAATAAGAAAGCCATCTAAAAGAAGATTCAATTTCTTTGTTCTGTTTTGTTCTTCCTTCCTTCTAGTCAGTGGCTTCTGCTACTCTCTCCTTTTCAAAGTCACCTTTTTTTTCCATTTAAAAGTGAAAAAGCAGCTGACAGCAAACAGACCTAGGCTAGACAGCAAACAAGGTAAGGCAAAATCTGTGACCGCACTATTCTCCTG
>VYZX01025402.1:576272-596161 GCA_013401335.1 Brachypteracias leptosomus | reverse complement strand
TCACATACTCTACTCCTTAGTATAACAAATAGAAAAAATTTTCCTTCTAGCATTTAAGATCCTGAAGCCCTAGTTGATGCTGGTAAATCAGCTAAAGCCACACTTTCAACAGAGTCCATTTACCTGAAGAAAGCAAGTAGCTTTCTCATTATGAAGTAGAAATACACTAATTTCCTCATTAACTACTAGTAGTACATAAGTATTATGCTACTGTAAGTAGTGTATAGTATAGTATATACCATATAGTATACTATAAGATGTAGCCTATCTAGTATAGTAGGTATACTATATGATAGTGACATGGTAATTATGCACGTTCCTGCATTCTACACCACCAACAGCCTTACCCTCAATGCTAAGCCTACAAGGAAAATTATCTGCTTGCTTAAAAAAATACTTAGTAATTTAAAATGCTTTAAAGTAAAATATCTCCAAAAAAAATGAGTGAACATACTTGGGTGCCTAATGTTTTAGGCTAATCACAAGAGAAATGCAAGTTTCTTCAAACGAAGTGCTAGGCTACTTAGCTAAGGATAAACTTTTACTGAAAATCTTACGTTTCTATAAATTGCTACTGTGCAAATACTGTTGTGAGAACTGGTCACACTGCTACAGTTTCACACTTTCCATGGGTACACGCTATATGAAGGTACTTTTAATCCTGCATTATTTTCACTCTGAGGTGCTTGTAACTACTTTAACTTGAATGGGATAAGTTTCTATCATGCATGCATGAAAAAATCAAAGCTAAAGGCAATTTATCAAATCTAGTTTGAAAAAGTAGTTTTCTCTCATCTTTCTCTACTGCACAAATGCCACACTCCATTTGAATTTAGGATGTAATTTTGCTTAAAAAAAAAAAAAGAAGAATAAATGCTTGCTCTAAACTAGAGAGGTACTGTAGATGTTCACTCACTTAAGGCAGTATGAAGATGACTCTATGAACTGAAAACATAAAGCTTTTAATAGTTTTATTAACATATGAAATCAACATGCTCTCGCTCTCTTGATCCAAAACATTTTGCTGTACTAAATACTCTAAAAATATTTGAGTTACATATCCTAAAGAGTGCTCCATAAAGATTCTCTTGATTGAGGTATCTCCTGTTTATGCTTTTTTTTCCTCTCAACTCAACTGTATATATGGGCATAAACATTTGTTTTCAGATTGTTTAGATATAATCTTCAAAACACTCAATATACTGGAGCAGATCAGTAAATCTGTTTTAGCAATTTATCACAAGCCTCATCCCATGTATAGTCAAGAACTCTTTGCTGTTTGCTCTGCCTGCTCTCCCCACCCACATCAATGGTTTATGAACATCTTTTGCAAAATTGTTACAGTCACTCTGTCATTCCAAGAAATGATTTCCCTTCCCCAGTGTTCATCACTTTTACTCCTTTCATCCACTTGGACCTTTGATTGCTATGAGGAAAAAGGTGTTTCCCCTCTTTGACTACAAATTAAATGTTCTGACATAATCTGATTTTAGTAGTATCTTTATTTCTGATATACACGTGAGGAAAAGAGAGTGCAAAGCTTCATGATTTTTCATCCTGCTGTGGATTTTTAACACTGTAAAATTTTGGGGTGGGTCACAGTAATCAAAAGTCATGGGAAATACAGTGTAGGTAACAATTCCAGCTGCCCAAAGAGGCCATTTCAAAGGACAGGGCAGACTGAAAGAAAGCATTCTTACATAACTTTTTCCTAACTCCTTAACTTTGAGGGAGATGGGAGAGGAAGAGATTGGGAGGACAGAGGTACAGTTCTGGAGTTTGGGTATTTCGCCCCCCTCCATCCTTGTACAGCATTACTGCTTCTATGTTTATGTACTGTGCATCAGTAACTCCTTAGAGGAAAAACCAGAACAGCAAATTGCTTCAGTTTCAATATTGGGTCAGATCTCCAGCTGACATAAACCACAGAACCATGAAATCATTTGGGTTGGAAACGACCTTTCAGATCATCCAGTCCAAACAGTTATGTTTCATCCACATCCAAGTCTCACACAGCTCGTACTCGGTGATCTCCTTTAAAGGTCACTATGGTCAAGGTGGGAGGTTTTTTTGCTGGGTCATGTTCAAGTCCTCATATGAACATACAGCGTCAAATTAGGATAGTCTTAAAACTCCTCTGAAGTACATGCACAAAGAGAAGCTGACTCTGCAAAGCTTTAAGCCGTGCTCGATGACAGAAACTCATTTAGGTATTTTGTCACTTCAAACTGCATATAATCAAACATCGATTTCTGCACTTCCACCCTCAATCTTTATGTTTTGCACAGAAGACAGCATAAAAACATAGCTCAAGTGAGATGCTATGAGAACATCCCTACTCTGTACCTTGAAGTAAGTTCAAATAAGAAATTTTTCCCCAAAAGAAATCTAGACTACTCTTCTAGATAAACGTCATGGGCACTTGCTGATGACACAAGGAAGCTAACAGAGCCACTCACATTCCCACCTCTGACTCAAGACTTCTGAACCAAATAATCAGTCATCATAAATCTGTTTGCAAACAGCATGCTTCTTCCCCAGACTTACTAATGAATACAACAATAATTATGAAATCACAGAATGCTCTTAATGCTTCAAGTGGGGAAGGAAGTGAAGTGAATTTGGTCTAGATTCTGCAAAGTCATTTCCAATCATCTTTCAACTACTTTTTTTAAATCCTATTGCTATTCATTCCAAAAGACCACTTTCCACAAGTTATTCCAGGCAATATTAGCTATCAGCAATCCTTTTACTTAATTTCCATTATTTCTGAGCTTTAACTTCCATTTTAAGATCCATATGTATTTGAGATACATACTTAGCTCAATAGAGGAAGCGCACACTAATATAATATCAGTTTGAATAAGCAGGTAACTTGTCGTTCATGTTGATACAGCACTTCCGCCACATAAGTTGGTAAGGTCAATGGTTCCACCAATAATATTTCTGTTAGATCTACTGAACATTCTCTATACTGGTCTCTAACAGAGAGAGAAAGAATTGCAGGAACAGAATTTTAGTAAAAAAGAAACCGAAATTCCTGTTAGATCAATACAGTCCAGAATACTGTGTGTAGCATTGCTATCCCAATTTGTCTCTACTGTTACTGCCGCCTCCTCCTCTTTTTTTCAAGTCTCCACATAACATACAAGAGGGCACACATCCCCGGTGGGCTCTGGAGGTCTATTCACAACATGTGACAGCAACACAGAAGTGTGGATTTCCAGCCAGGTTCAGCAACCCCAGCACCATAGAGCTCCAAGGCTGTACACATTCAGTGAGCACACAGCCACAAGCAACATCAGACAGTTGTCACCCAGAGCACAGGAGTTAAGGACACCACACTTCCAGGATAGCAGTACTTTGGGGGCACACACCTCAGCATCTCCTGTTCCTTCTTCCCCACCCTGGTTAGCCTTCAAGCCATCTTCCCTTCTCGCCAATAAGGCATGCCTCAGTTTGGAAACACTACCAGCCTGCCTTCTTTAGCATCCTGGCTGTCACAGTAATCCCCTTCATAAGAGCTGTCAAGTCAGGGAAACACCACACACACACTCTCTACAAGACCAGGAGATATGTTCTCAAAATATGTTATCCTTCCTCTGCCCTTCTATCTTAGGGATAAACTTGGGAAATAAATGTATAAATGAAATAAGGCCTAGCAGTATGCACAAGGAAGAATGCAAAAGCATTCTGATAAATTCTGTCCCTAGTTTTACTTAGCTATTACTGTGTCTCAAAAGTCACTGAGGAGCAGGTCCCAAACAAAAATTAAGATAATTAGAAACTTGTGTAGTGCTACATCCTGAAAGTAAGAGCTTCAGGACAAGATATAAACTGTTCTTGATCAGAAATGAGGGTGCAGACTTGTTTAAATCAATTTAAACACACTGTGTTCTCAGAAAGGATGACCTCACTCTCCTGACGCATCCTTTTTTTCTACAAGCACAAGGGCCTGTGTAGCTGAATTGGCTCACTGCTCCAGCTTGAGGAACAACAAGAAGTCCTACACGCCTTCAAGCACCTCTTAACTTTCAAAGGCTTCAAATGTAACATGCACGTGCTACATTTCTTTTTTCCTTGGGTACGTTTGCATTTAACGCTATTAGCTTTTGTTTTGTTTGATATGACCCACATTGCCAAGTTTTCATCCACCAATGCTCATCAGCAACACTGATTTACTCTCAGATTTTTTGTAAAAACAAGACTCCCTATCTCAAAAACTGTTAGCCATTCTGTTTGTAAAAAAAAAAGAAACCACCCAGAAAAAAACACCACCTTTTAAGTCAAAGTACAACGCAGTTCTAAGCCAAAGATAGTATTCTGCAAATACAAAAGTATTACTGAAAGTAAGCAGAGAATAAAACTGGTTTCAGCCACAGGATTTCCTGTGGTTGTACCATTACTCTTCAGTCACATAATCAATTAAATGTGACTTCCTATGACAAAGTGGGAGGAAACCAAGAGGAACTTACTCATCTGTCAACCAGTATTACATAAAAAAAGTACAGCAAGGCTCAGTGATATCAGAGACCACAAATAATGCACGAGTTTCTATGCAAACTGCTTAGATTTAGTGAAAGCAGAAACCCAAAGAGATTAGGAGAAAAATTGCAGAGAAGCAACGACTATGCATTAACAGCAGTTCTGCTTTATTTCTACCATAAGTAACTTTTGCAGGCCATGAGGTCTAACATCAGGCATCTTTCAATTTAGGTGATTTGATGAATACCCTTACAATAAATAGAAATTACATTACCTGTACCCTTGTAATCTGAAGATCTGATTTGATCTATACAGATAGTAAAACAACACGATCTGGTATTAAATTAGCAGCATACATAAATTAGCCATAAAAATACACACTTTGTGCATTCACTGAATAATTATGAAACCCAAGATACCACACTAAAGAAAAATCATGACAGATACATCACAGATACCTTTGCCCTGTTCAATTACTACCTCAGATGTAATGCAAATACATGAGGTAGGAGGGAGAAGAGAAGGAAGAAATGAGTATGGCTTAGGGACATGGTTTAGTGGTGTTGACAGGGGTAGGACAAAGGTTAGACTCGTTGATCTTGAAGGTCTCTTCCAGCCAAAACTATTCTATGATTCTATGATAAATGTCTTCCAGGAAGCGTGTGTATTAGTATACAACCTGCACAGGGCTGTAAATAGGTATCTGGAAAGACCAAAAGATGAAGACGCTTCAAGTAGCTACAAATATCTTAAACACAGCATAAAAGTGGCATTTACACACCGGAATACAACAATTGTTGCATTTTTTAAAGCTAATTTTAACAAAAAACCAATAAAAAAAAGCATCTAGTAGAAATGTCCTTGAACTGGCTCCTTCCATATTCTCCATAAAACACACACTACTAGTCCTCCAAATATACATCAGCACCATAATTGTTACAACAATATTCCTATTACTAGGCTCAGAGTATTTACTGCCTTTATGAAACAAGCACCTGGAAATAAAGAACAAACGAGCTATACAAATGTCAAGCTGTTTTGCTTACAGTAAATTCAGTTAAAAAGTTATGCATCTGCAAATCACAGAATACAGTTGGCCTATATGGTCTCATTCAATTTCACAGCTCATTACCTGTAATAGACAGTTAAAACCCCTACCAGATGCATTTTGTAAAGACAACACTTCAAACTGTATTTAAAAATCCCCACTCAATTTTAACATGACATATGTGGTACCTATGTGCTATCTTGCTTAGTATGGAGACTATCTTTGGATTCATTTACTTTTTGCTGCATTAGTTATCACACAGCGAAAACCTGTTAGTACAGAAAAGTGTGGTTTTTAAATGACACAGTGACTACAGAAAAAAGGCTAAGTGAAGATAACATGCAGCTATGATTTCAGGACAGGGACTTCTTTACGTTAACTGTGAAATGACAATATTTAAAGATAACCTGTAGCATCATCCTTAACAACCATTCTTTTGAACAAACATGAAACTTCTAATGCAAGGTATTTTGTCTAAACCAAGACTAGACAACATTGATCTGGTATGATGTTGCAGTGCTCTGATCCACTAGAATTCATTAACAGGCTCCAGAAGAAGCCCTTATCCAGTCTTCCTTTGGCAAAAACCTTGGTGGATACAATAAGGAAGTTCATAGAACAAAAGGCAGACAGAAACTGGCAAGGGAATGTGCTGGATGATCTAATCCTAATAGGGTTTTACGATTTCTAATTTCTACAGTTCAAAGAAAATGAAAAGGCTGTTAGGAATGAGCAAAATCACCATAATGACCACAAGGAAGCAGAACTAAATATAAACTACCTACTCATAAAGATTCTTTTATATACTTTAAATAAAGAATGCATGCAAGACTTTGTGTCATCTACTGGAATACACGGTAACTACACTGCCAAACACAACGCCCTGAGGAACTCATATACTTATCCAAACTATTAAGTACTTTTATCACTGCTGGATTCTGGGGGATGTCATCTAGCTACCATAAAAAAAAAAAAAAAAAAATCAATTTTGCAAATTGAATTTTGCCTGGCAGTGACTTCCCTTTCTGACCCCTCCAAAATGTTGTCTTCCTGAATTTTCTGCTATAGCTGTTCTCCTATTTATCTCAAACCTCAAATTTATTGTTGTTTGTCTTGTCCTTCTGGATCATCAAAAAGAGAAAGCATCTGGAAATTACTTATTTTTAATATACTTTTGGGATATTATCTAGTTATAATCACAATTTCATAGCTTATCTTAGCCCAAAGTCAAACAGCAAATATGAGCTTTGACCCAGATTCAGGAAAGCATGTGGTTAAGAACATCCTTACACTCAGGAAAGCAATTCCTGAGGTGAATAAAGGCAAGCCACTGATCAAGGCTCATTTCCACCTTTCTTGAACACATTTATTTTAATTTATAACTCAGGACCTTTTCTTCTTCTTCTCACTGGCCACAAATCTAACCAGTCCAGAAGAAAACGATCTCTTCATTTTCTATGTTAACAGGATACAGCAATATCTGAAGATGGCTTTGTGCCAGAAGCTACATTTGACAGCTGTTTCAGAGCACGGCATAGCTAGTACATTTTCGATGCCTAGTGTTGACAGGGATTACTTAAAAACAACTGTACTAGAAGAAACTGTTCTGCAGGCTATTCCTCAGCAGGGTTTTCATGAACACAGTAGTTGTCAGAGCAAGTGCTAATTTGTTTTTCAAAACAATGATTCCAGGAAATATAGAAAATTCTTCTTCATAATTCACCATTTAAAAATACTTATTTACCTTTTATTATTGATGGAAAGGTAATTCCACATTTCTGAGCATATAAATTTCAGAACCTTGGTCAACTGAAGATTGACTAGCGTACAAGACTACCAGCTTTTCACATCTATTTTCAGCATCTCCTCATTTAAAATAGATAAATTTTAAAAGTCAATTATTGAGCAGAAGGAGGTTTTTGTGGGTTTTGTTGGTTTATATTCCATGTACTTTGCTCCCAATCAAAAAAGACTGGTTTCTACCACAGCCACTGTAAGCTAATTGCACCTAATTTGTGGGCAAACCAGTAACAGAGTTCACATGTCGAAAATTGTCCCTAAAGGGATTTAAATATAACACATACACTTCACAGAAAAACAGGAAATGGTCTAGTAGTTACCCAACGCCTATCAGAGATACTCTTTGGTCTCAGAGTCAAATGAAAAGCTCCCTTACAGGTCTGAAAAACAGAAAGCTAAGGAAAAATCCACACATACAGTGCAAAATTTTAGAAGTTACTTCTGTACCATGAATTCCCCTATGTAAATAGATTTTCTTATCTAGTAACAGAGTCGGGAAAGATGTCTGAGAAATGTGGAAATATTCTTAATATTAGCATGGTAGCTTAACATTTCATCAGCCATCGCTGTTTACCAGCAGGATATCATGTAAAGGGACATACCAAGAATGAAAATGGCTCTGCATTTAATGACTGCTCAAATATACAATAATCGGGTGCTGCTTGAGCAAGACAAAAGACAAGTCTCTCAAGACCACCAGTTATATTGCTTGACACATGACCAATGTGTTGCAAACTAGCCCTACAAACACTGACTGTGCCATCAGCAGGGATCAGACAGGTACATTTGAGAGCGTAACTGGATACAACAAACCGATTGAAGTGTCGGGAGCTGGGATAGTCTCATTTCTAGGACCGCTCCGTGGCTGCAGAAATGGAGATGACAGTGATGGCAGCTCCAGATTGCTGTGTGTCTGAATATGTAGGTGGATGATGGATAGTGTTTGGTGATTATCATCACCAGGCAAACTGCACCCAAGGATCAGCTGTCCACCTCCTCTGAGAAAAGGATGGAAACATGGACAGAAGCGCGCATCAGCCCAGACCCACATAAAAACCTTGTACTGTATAAATTTCAGTTCAGTGTGGGAAAGCAAAGCCCCTTCATAGTCCTAGAAATTAAGTTTCCAACTCTCACTTCCCAAGTTTGAAAGCAGCAATGATAAAATTCAATTTTAATATATAATGACATAAAACCTGAAGGTTTGAAGTTGATTCCTCAATAGGCAAGTAATTTTCAACTAGAATTGAAAAGCATCAGGAGGGGAAAAAAAAAATAATTAAATCTTTCATTGTTTGAATTAATAAGATAAATTTGTTCCAATTCCACACACAATTACAATTCTACAGTTTTGCTGCACCATGGGATAGAAAATACAGCTGTGCAGCAATGCAGATAATTTAACACCACCTAATTTCAGGCCAGTCACCTTGACCTGTACACTTCTACTTGCCTAATTACAGATTTATGAAGGGATCATTAATCCGGTGTAACAAAACCAACTTTAACCCTGAGTCTTGGCTACCTCTTACCAATTTCTCCTACAGAGGAGGGCTGGGTGCCGGTGAGGAGGTGCTGGGAGCAGGGGCTGCGGGGGCTCCCCTGTGAGGGGAGGTTGGGGCTGCCCTGAGCCAGTCAGGACCAGTTCCATCCGGTTCCAGCCCAGCCCCTCAGCCAAGATTTCACCAAGACTTCACCCCTCAGCCAAGGTTTTCACTCTGGGAAAGCTGAAATGCCACAAAGGCATAGTGGCCCCTTCCCAAGATGTATACAATAAATAGAAGAACGCTGCTAAAAAGGCTTTCCCATACTGCAATGTAAAATATGCATCTATCCACAACAAGCCGACACTATTTCTGAAGCCTGAAAGAAAGCCCAGCCACCTGACATCTTTATTGGCCACACATTAGTCTCAGCCTTGATTTAGCAAATAAGGCCAGTGGGGAAGCACTTCAATTTCCTTTACATTAAGCTCTTTGAATATAACACCACCAAAACACCACTTCCACTCTTTGGTAACAGCCATTCATTTAATATTATTTATCAATGCTGTGGGCCAGGATTCCAAAACTGAAGACATCCATTAAGGTACTTAAAATGAACCCAAGTGAACAAAACCTCAAACATTTAATTACTTCCTATCTGGACCCCCACAATCAAATTCCACTTGGCTGCAATCCGTTTATGGAAAGCTGTGCCTCCAGCATCCCATTCACAAGGCAAGAATAACTCCAGAAACAAAATTAAGCATGGTTGTGCCTTCCTGAAAAGGAAACTGCTCAAAAACATGGAGTATTTGGAGTTACGTTTCACCACTATGGAACAGCTTCTCTGAATTAAAAATAATACATATTTCTAATCACTACCAACATTCTCCTTCAACTTTCTACACACAAATTTCCAAAAACATATTCATAAATGATCCAGATTTTAATTCACAGAAATTTTTCACAAATTTTGATTGTAAGCCTTCAGAAATAATAGAAAACACAAGAAAACCCAGCTGGTAGTCTGTCCTGGGAAAAAAAGAAAAAAGAAGAAAAAAAAAAAAAAAAGGACAGANAAAAAAAAAAAAAAAGGACAGACATATACCAAAATACATACACACACAGCTCTGTCTTTACATATTGCAAGACTTTCTATGTATAAGAAAATACTTTGGTTTACTTCAAAATTTTTTTAATGTATCTTATCTGTATTTCAGAAATATATACAGCCTGCTTTACCTGAATAGACAACAGGTTGGCAGCGGTTATTAAAAGTCTTATTAAATAACATTATTTTTTCATTTAAACACTCTTCATATTGGACCATACTTTGTTCTCACACAATCCATCTATCTGTAAATGCCCAAAAGACTTCTAAATAAAAGGTATTAGAAAATCAATATGTACAACTGTTTCATAAGAAATTGGCTCCACATAACAGAAGAGCCGTTTATCTTTTGTTCCAGCAGCTAGAAAACATTGAGAAATTTATCTTAAAAGCATTACTTAATTAACAAGCTTTGCATGATGCTGCAGTTATATCTGAGCATACAGAGTAACTTTTTGTAAATATTATGAATTGGGCAAAGACACAGTGTTTGCCTAAACTCAGAAGTTTTGTAGGAGTCTGTTAAAGTAACTGTCTTCTGCATGTAGACATGGGAGCTCAAATAAATCAAAAAACCACACATCTTCTCTTCTGCATCACAGGCCAATGGACACATTTCCATTATTTTACAAAAACTTCATTTCTTTAGTTTGAAATAATCAAAATTTCATAGGTGCCCCTTAAAAACAAAGTTTTGCTAATAAAATATCAACCCAAACATGATTACTATATCACTTTGTTACAATTGCATAAGATCAACAATGAAGGACAAGACAAGCTGCAGCATTTCTTCTTCAGTGCTCTCTTCAGGAGCAGTCGAAATGTAAATGAGCAACCTTGGGTAGCTGTGCTGCTAATTCTCTGCTTCCTCCAGCCCACATCAAACTCAGCAACATTTCCTCAGCATACCTTCATCTTTTAGTCTTCATTTCCACACTCTGGACAAACACCTATGTTCCTCTTCATCTTTTAGTCTTCATTTGTTCATCTTTTATTCTTCATCTGTTGTAGGAACTCTCTTCCTCAGGAACTTTCTTCAAACTGATCAGCTTCTTGTTTCTTCTGTTGCTGCTTCTTCTCTCTTCTGTTGCTTCTCTCCAACTAGTTCAGTTCCTGCTTCTTCTCAGACTGATTCAGTTCCTGGTTAATATAGCTCTGGCCTCACCCACCACCCCAATCACAATCACCTTGGGGAAGGCAGGGTCTCACACAGGTGGGCCAGGTTCTATCTCTGGGGCCTTGGGGAACCACTTGAGGAACAAAACATGTTGCTGGGTTGTGACTCATCCATAGGTCAATTCCAACTCAGGGCCCACAGCCCAGGCCCCAGCACTTCAGTAGCTCTTTGGTAACAGCAAAATATGAACACAACGGTTTTGCTTTTGTTGTTAAGAATAGAAATGTTCAACTTAAAGGTTTATTTTCAGTACAACTGTTACTGTTTACCCACAAACAAAAATCAGTTAAGAAGTTGACAAAGGTTTAAAATGTTGACTAGATCCGAAAACATCAAGAGATGACATAGACCGTATTCTAAAAGAAATGCCAAGACATCAGAACCATTTCAGATTTCTTTCAGATTCTCAACTGTGCCACTTCTGACATTTTCACCTGAAATGGGCTTGTAGCCAGAAAAAAAAAAAAACCACAACAAAAAAACCCCAAGCAAAACCCACAATCAAAATACCTTCACTCAAGGTGATAAGCATGGGTGTATTTGCAGATGAGATTATTCCCACAAAACTAAGCAGGTAGCAACACTGCACAACACTCCACATAAACCTCTGACTAAAAGGAGACTATTGTGCAGCTAAAAATAAATTAAACCACTCCAGACAGTTCAGAAGTGCAATACAAATGGATTAGTACTTCCATATGCATCAAGTTTAGTTCACCTATGAATACAGGTACACCCATGCCTGTATGGGCATACCTGACCTCTCCCAGTGTTCTCTCTGAGCATCACTCACTGCAAACTCCAACAGATTCACTTCAATTAGTTCTAAGGGCCCTTTGTTCCCCTCAGACTATCAACAAAAAAGGGTATAATTGGGTTGGACTAGATGACCTTTGGAGGTCCCCTCCAACCCAAACCATTCTATGATTCTACAATAACAGAGATCCAGATTAAATTATTAGTTTAAGGCTTTCGGTATTAAACATCATATTTTCTATCAGTTCTCCAAAGCACATCACATACTACAGCTAAGGAAGTCTCAAGACCCCTGAGAAGCACATATCAACTGTTGCCCACATTTTGCAACTAAAGAACAGAGAAAGCTAGTATCAGGAATTTGATTAGAATCAAACATGAGGAGTGATACTGCCATAAAACACTGCAGAAAATAAAATACAAGGCTGTGCCCATTCTTTTCTCTTTTAGGAAAACTTGATACAGTCTACACCGTGAAAATTCACTCTTTCAAAGGAGACCATTAAGAAGGTCCTGTAGACAATTTCCCCATACCTTGCAAATCTAATGTCAGGCTGAACAGAAGTATTGCTCTTCCAGGTTGTAGACCACTTGTCAGAAAACATGATCAGAAAAATCATATTAATTCACCAATAAAACATCTTGAATTTCCCTAGCTAGATTTGCTCATTCATTCTGCACAAATTAACAAGGCTCAGCAACATTTCTGTCTCCTACATAACTGCACCATTACTACCTGCATCTCTTCAGGTACAAGCACTACTTCTACACTGAACACAGATGGGCTGCCAGGTGCAGTTTTGGGTGCAGTTTTTAAGTATGCCTAAAGGAAAGATTTTACCCAAAGACATCTCAAGTGTAGTGCAAGGTGCAGGGTGTAAAAATTTTCAAGCTTAGGGTCTGAAAAAGGTGACAGTAATGAATGACCAGGATCAAGGAAAACTTTAAATGAGAGAGGCTGCTAATGAACTAGTGAGATGGGAGCACAGTTCAAGGCATAACCTGTATACTGTTCGTTTCCTTTCTCCAAACAGCATGGAAGTAGCTGTACGGATGTAAGGATTTGGCCATTATTGAAAATATTCTCTCTGTTGTCGGCTTTCTTTGTCCTTTCTACACCCTACAAATCTAAGCAACAGTGTGAAGGCTAGAGGTGTACCCACCAAGACAAGAGAGGGGCTCATGATGCCTACATCTCCATTGAAAAGAAGGTTTTTCCCTATCTCAGATATGCAGCACCACAGCAGGAAGGTAGCTTTAAATATTCCTGTGATTAACTGAGAAGCAGCTTGCCTTGTTTTTGTTCTGTAGCAGTGAGATTTTAAAAAAGGAAAGTACAAAAGGCAATACTTTCAAATTTGGAAAGAATCGGTGTTATGCTTCTTGTTAATTTAAGGTTTGGGAAAGTATGTTCCTACTACAAAGCCTACCACTGGAGAAGGAAAACATAGTGCTCTTTTCCCAAAAAAGGTGAAGCAGAAGAGATACAGCATGTCCTTTATCTTTGGGCCTGGATGCTGTCTTCTAGCCACAAGTGACTGGAGCTGGAATTGAAACACTGGCTTCCTTCCCTCCTGGCTGAGGCACATTACTTTGAGCAGTGAAACATCTTGCAGCTGTAGCTTACCCATATCACCCCTCCCTCAAAGGAACAAGAGGAAGAAAAAAAAAAAAAAAAAAAAAAAAAATATTTTGGACTCAGGCTTTAGAATTACCTTTGGGGTGTTCAAAGATACAACAGCATCAACTGCAAAGTGTTGATAAGGCAAACAGACAGGTGCACTACGCTGAAGCTGAACTATGCTCTCCTAAAGATTCAGAGTAAGTACTTGTCAGAAAGGCTCTAATTTAGGCAGACAGGATCCCTCTCTGGAAACTTTTAAATATATTTACACTCTCTCACTTAATCTACAGGAAGTTTAAACATGTGCTCTAAAATGCACTTACTTCTCTAACACAGACTATCTTATTTTAAGCACAGCACATCCCTTCCTTAGCTATCTACAAAATAGAGTGACATTGAGACTAAGCCAAACAAAACTTGTCACCACTTCTTTTATATAGATTTTTCCCTTTCCTCACATATCAGTGTCTCCATCACACCTCATTTTAATTCAGAAAAATTCTACTCCTCTCCTCCAGAACAGGAGTTGTTTTCAAAAATTATATGAGCTATGTTCTGAGAAACTTGACTGTCCTGATCAACTACAGCTGCAACAACAAATTAAAAATAAAGTAAATATACATTTTTTCCATACATGCCTTATAATGTGGAATTTACAAAGTGAATACTCTGCTAAAAATAAAACCAACAGACAATTCATTGGAATAAAACTGTGACTGAACAAAGACGGGCCGAAGCAAAATTAAAAAAAAACCACCAAGAATGGACTAAGACATCAATGCCAAAGATTAAAATTTGGGATGGTAACAAACTAGAAGGCATGGACATACAAACAATCAATAACAGTCTATGCCCTTTCCAATGCTTAGGAAAGATACACTCAGGTGGTACCTGAAAACAGTACAAATTATTTATTCTGCAGCAAGACTTATGAATTCTCACAAAACTGGTTAAACACACTCTTTATGGCAGGATTCTAAACACATAACCTCTCAAAATACCCTTCAAAGAGCCAGTGATATTATCATCTTTATGACAAAGGGAAATTGAGACATAATAAACTAAGGGGAAAAGTAGCCATCCAATATTAACCAGTAACTTTAGAAATCCAGATACACGTTTTTTAGAGCATGTAGATTTATATAGAGCTTTACAGTCTAAAGCGAGCTCCAACTGATTTCAGTGACAGCTGAGACTTCTCAGTATCTCTTCATATCAAACCACAGGAAGTCAACTAACTGATCCATATGGTGATGAACGCAGAATTAGTGGCTACATACAAACTATGTGGTTAATAACCAGCATCAAACAAAACAAACTCTCTGTATCAGTCAGCAAGAGAATCAAATTCTCCATAGCATCATTCAATTCCCCCATAAAAAAATATCTTCTGTTTCTGCAAACTACAACTTCATTCACTAGATTGACAGTAACTTTGACAGCTTACTCCCCAACACAATTTGAATGAGTTTCCAGAGCCCTACTGTCCTATGTAAAATAGGTGCAAGGGGCAGGAGCAGGGTAAACATAACAATCATACGGCCACACACAAAAATAGGACACACACAGATAGGTAATTAATTCTGTCACTTTATGTTTATATGATTTTAATTATTTCTTTATTTCTAACACAGATACATACTAGTGACAAAACAAATTTTCAGAAATTTTTACTGCATTCCTAAAGTCATTTAACAATCACTTAAATAACATTAAAATTTTCATGCAAAATCCACTTTTTCCATTCAGGATACATCTACACCAAAATCACCTTCAAGTTGCTCCTAAACCCAATTTCTACCAGTCCTCTGAAGCAGACACTCCCAGGCCCGACACCTGGCAGAGCACTTGGAAGATGCACCAAATGTCCCTTCCTCACTTCACAATGTGTTTAAAACTCAGTGCATGTCAGGGAATCTGCAGAGACTGGCTCCCTGCAGCTACTTCTTCCTAAATGCTGATATTCCTAAATGCTTCATATTCTACACTCGAGTGCTCACAAGTAAAGTACAGAAAAGAACACCATTAACCTGCAAAACAATTCCCAGAGAGACATCCCCCATTGCAATTTGGAATGCATCTTACCTTCCTATTTGAGAATAAAGTACAATATGGACCATTTTGGCTAAAGCTATAAATGATACATTTCCTTTCTTTCAGACTAGAAGGAATTCCCTGATCTTTAATGCGAAACCAGAATTAGCTCAAGCTTTTAAGCAGACAAAATAGTTTATAGATGCAGAAATTTCTTTATAAAGCCAACATTGTCACTCCTTACTCTGTTCCTACACCATTAGGATCTAGTGTTTTATTCCTGGGATAGAGCTAAATAAAACTCCTGACCACTCAACAAGGAAGGGTTACACAATACATCTTCAACATCTTAAGCTAGCCTTGCTGCTGTCACAGATATATTTCACTCTAGCATCAGTGCATTGTCCTCAGGTGTGCAGATGTCAAACTGTGGAGCTGAGCTGTAAATCTTTATCACTGAAAGCAACCAAGAGGCCAGGCAAAAAAAATGCTCAACATCTAGTGAATGTGGAGGATTCTACTTCCACAAATGCTTTTAAAAAAATCAGTTGATATCAAATAAAAAAGCAGTAGCATAGTAATAAATTAGGCCTTGCATTTCTAAATGGCAGGTAGGACTGGCTCCTGGTCTTGAGATCAAGACATTTGCTGGGCAGTGGGCACGGTTTCACATGTAACACAAACTCCCCAAATTCAGGAGAAAGAGTATCCCAGGCCCAACGGCTCAAAACCAGTCCTTGTACACTGTTCAAGTCATACACAATGCATAACATACTTGGAGTAATTCTGAGAATGAGGTAAGCAAGATTTGGTCCTAAATGCCCTATTATCAGTTTGAAACCACTCAAAAGCAAGGTACATACATATACTGGAGGAATGGAGGCTGTGGGCTTCATGTTTAGTTCACATAAAAATGTTAAAGAACGAGTCGTTACTCTCAACAAATATGGACAGGCAGTTCAGAAACCACCGTTTATTTGTTCTGTACTTGTGCAGAAGCTAAGAAGAGGGCAGCACCCCAAACATGACCAGAAGGCAATACCTTGCTGCAATACCACTGAAATGGCAACANAGTAAAAGGCATAAGAAGCAAGAGAGAAAAAACATTCAAAAGGATGAGTAAAGGAATTACTCTGTATTTAATCTGCAGCTCACCTACTACAGCACTGAGCTCACAAAATGGAAAGGACTTACTATTACTAATATTACATAAAAGAAAGCTTCCTCTGTTACATGGAATTGAGAAAAGAAGGGGAAAAAGACCCAAGAACCTCCAGGAGGACATTAAGTTCTTCTGTGCAAGTTGGGATTTAGCTCAAAAAATCAGCAAGTAACTGGCTCTATACTCTTCCTTAACAGAGCTCAGAGAAACAGACACATTCATCAGCAGAAAATACAAAGAATAAAAACATTCAGCAGGAGATGGGATAACTGCATTATTTACAAGCAGGAAAACCACAAATGAGCTACCGAAGCTCTCCAAAACAAATACTGATGTAGGGTCTGGTTTTGCACTAGCTTGCACTTCATTCAGATGTTACTGTTTCATATAAAAAAAATAATAATAATTAAAACCCACTACTGTTCCGACTGCATTTGATTTTACACAGGTGAATTTAAAGTTACTCTTCTCTAAGCATCTGATAATGAAGCCAAGACTGGACTAAAACCCCAAACTCAATTCTCCACAGACTAGCAAGAAAAATTCATTTTAGTAAACCATCACCTGAGAGCATCAATTCATTCATGACCTTTCACATCTGACTGTACACGAAAGAATAGGAGGCAAGTTTCTAAAGTCCTACTCCACCAAATCCAGAATGAGCACCATTAGAAATCACTGACATTTTACAAATATTAAATGCGCAATAGTAGAGCAGATGAACAGCTAGCCCTTCCCCACGTTCAGCAGCATGCCCAAGGGCTGGCTGTGGCAGTAGGTCATGGAAGGCAAATTCCAACCCTTGCCATACTTCAACAATTCCAGCCTCTGCCATACTTCATAGTCTTGCTGAAGCGTGTCCAAAGAAGGGCTACAAAGCTGGTGAAGGGTCTAGAGAACAAGTCTTATGAGGAGCGACTGAGAGAACTGGGGTTGTTTAGCCTGAAGAAAAGGAGAGTCAGGGGAGATCTTCGTGATCTCCTTGAAAGGAGGTTGTAGTGCAGTCGTTGTTGGTCTCTCTTCTCAAGCAACAAGTGATAGAACAAGAGACAACAGCTTCAAGTTGCATCAGGAGAGGTTTAGATTGGGTATTAGAAAAAATTCCTTTACCAAAGGATTGTCAAGCATTGAAACAGGTTGCACAGTGAAGCAGTTGAGTCCTCCTCTCTGGAGGTATTTAAAAGACATGTAGATGTAGTAGTCGGGGACATAGTTTAGTGGTGGACTTTATAATGCATGGTTAATGGTTGGATTTAATGACCTTAAGGGTCTTTTCCAACCTAAAGTATTACAGAATCACAGAATCACAGAACATTAGGGGTTGGAAGGGACCTTGAAAGATCATCTAGTCCAACCCTCTCTCGCCAGAGCAAGATCACCCAGATCAGGTCACACAGAAACATGTCCAGGCGGGCCTTAAACGTCTCCAGAGAAGGAGACTCCACAACCTCCCTGGGCAGCTTGTTCCAATGCTCTGTCACCCTAACCGTGAAAAAGTTCTTCCTTATGTTTACCCGAAACCTCCTATGCTCCAGCTTGCACCCATTGCCCCTTATCCTATGACTGGATGTCACTGAGAAGAGCCTGGCTCCATCCTCCCGACGCTTGCCCTTAACATATTTATAGACAATAATGAGGTCACCCCTCAGTCTCCTTTTCTCCAGGCTAAAGAGACCCAGCTCTCTCAGCCTTTCCTCATAAGGGAGATGCTCCACTCCCTTTATCATTTTAGCAGCTCTGCGCTAGACTCTCTCCAGTAGCTCCCTGTCTNACGTTGACTTTTCTTGTGTTTGTCTTTCTCTTAATACTGTGAAGAACATAAAAAAGAAAAACATTAATGGATTACTTCAAGATTTGAATCCTAACTACTCTTCTCAGCTAACAAGCCCCCAAATGATGCACAGTATTCAACTAATGAAACCGCAAGAGAGAAGTATGCCTTTTCTTTTCCAGTGCAACCATCTGCAGTAACATTTTTTAGGAATTAAATCAACCCACAGGNTAAAAAAAATAATAATAATTAAAACCCACTACTGTTCCGACTGCATTTGATTTTACACAGGTGAATTTAAAGTTACTCTTCTCTAAGCATCTGATAATGAAGCCAAGACTGGACTAAAACCCCAAACTCAATTCTCCACAGACTAGCAAGAAAAATTCATTTTAGTAAACCATCACCTGAGAGCATCAATTCATTCATGACCTTTCACATCTGACTGTACACGAAAGAATAGGAGGCAAGTTTCTAAAGTCCTACTCCACCAAATCCAGAATGAGCACCATTAGAAATCACTGACATTTTACAAATATTAAATGCGCAATAGTAGAGCAGATGAACAGCTAGCCCTTCCCCACGTTCAGCAGCATGCCCAAGGGCTGGCTGTGGCAGTAGGTCATGGAAGGCAAATTCCAACCCTTGCCATACTTCAACAATTCCAGCCTCTGCCATACTTCATAGTCTTGCTGAAGCGTGTCCAAAGAAGGGCTACAAAGCTGGTGAAGGGTCTAGAGAACAAGTCTTATGAGGAGCGACTGAGAGAACTGGGGTTGTTTAGCCTGAAGAAAAGGAGGCTGAGAGGAGACCTTATTGCTCTCTACAACTCCCTGAAAGGAGGTTGTAGAGAGGTGGGCACCGGTCAGTTCTCCCAAGTAATAAGCAATAGCACAAGAGGAAAGGACCTCAAATTGTGCCAGGGAAGGTTTAGGTTGGATATTAGGAAAAATTTCTTCATAGAAAGGGTTGTAAAGCACTGGAACAGGCTGCCTAGGGAAGTGATGGTGTCATCATCCCTGGAGGTATTTAAAAGACATGTAGGGGTGGTGCTGAGGGACATGGTTTCGTGGTGACCTGGCAGGGATAGGTTAGTGGTTGGACTTGATGATCTTAAAGGTCACTTCCAACCANGGTCTCTTCCAGCCAAAACGATCCTATGATTCCACTGGAGAACTTGGAAAAACTCAATACCTGCTCAGATTCCTCTATTCCAGGCATATCATAAGTAACTGCTTTGGGACACTTCAAGAAATCTTGCCATTTGAACCTGGCAGAGCAGAAAGAAAAATCACAGTGATTTCTAAAAAATGTTCCTGCGCAAACAAAACATGAAGTAAATGCAAATTATAACAAGACAGTGAAATCACTCAGAGATCAGAGATACCCTTACTAAACGAACTCCCCGATAAATAAGGATAACTTCCAATGCAAATC
>VYZX01025402.1:506895-555824 GCA_013401335.1 Brachypteracias leptosomus | reverse complement strand
TCCCCCTGCCAGAGCAGGATCACCTAGATGAGGTTACACAGGAACGCGTCCAGGCGGGTTTTGAATGTCTCCAGAGAAGGAGACTCCACAACCTCCCTGGGCAGCCCGTTCCAGTGTCCTGTTACCCTCACTGAGAAGAAGTTTCTTCTCATATTTAAGTGGAACCTCCTGTGTTCCAGTTTGTACCCATTACCCCTTGTCTTATCATTGTTTGTCACCAAGAAGAGCCTGGCTCCATCTTCATGACACTTCCCCTTTATATATTTATAAACATTAATGAGGTCTCCCCTCAGTCTCCTCTTTTGCAAGCTAAAGAGACCCAGCTCCCTCAGCCTTTCCTCATAAGGGAGATGCTCCACTCCCTTAATCATCTTTGTAGCCCTACGCTGGACTCTCTCCAGCAGTTCCCTGTCCTTCTTGAACTGAGGGGCCCAGAACTGGACACAATATTCCAGATGAGGTCTCACCAGAAGACTTGCATGTGTGATGTGAGCAAAACTTGTTCTGTTATCTGCAGCATTGTAGTTTCATGTAAATCTTACTACTGGGGGAAATTTTATCCAAGTGGACAGAGACATCACTGAAACTGATGACTATCACAGAACTTTATTAGTCTCAGTACCTATAATAATGCATTTAGTAACACACTGTAATCATAGAATGCATTGGGTTGGAAGGGACCTCCAAAGGTTGTCTAGTCCAACCTCCTTACAGTAAGTAGAGACATCTCTAACTAGGTCAGGTTGCTCAGAGCCTCATCAAGCCTGGCCTTGAATGTCTCCAGGGATGGGGTCTCCACCACCTCTCTGGACGACAACCTGTTCCGGTGATCCACCACCCTCATATTAAAGAACTTTTCCTAATGTCCAACCTAAATCTACCCTTTTCTAGATTAAAACCATTACCCCTTGTCCTATTGCTACAAACCCTTGTGAACAGTTCTTCCCCTGCCTTCTTATAGGCCCCTTTCAGGTATTGGAAGGTCACTGTAAGGTCCCCCCAGAGCCTTCTCTTCTCCAGGCTGAACAGCCCCAATTCTCTCAGCCTGTCTTCATAGGAGAGGTGTTGCAGCCCGCTGATCATTTTCATGACTCTCCTCTAGATATACTCTAAAAGATTCATGTCCTTCTTGTGCTGGGGGCTCCAGAACTGGACGCAGTGCTCCAGGTGAAGTCTCACCAGGGCAGAGTAGAGGGGCAGAATCACCTCTCTTGATCTGCTGGCCACGCTTCTTTTGATGCAGCCCAGGGTGTGATTGGCCTTCTGGGCTGCGATTGCACATTGGTGGCTCATGTCCAGCTTTTCATCCACTAGTACCCCCAGGTCTTTTTCCACAGGACTGCTCTCTAGCATGTCTTCTCCCAGCCTATATTGATGGGAGTTGTAAATCTATTATTCTTTTCCTCTCTAATGGTCTTGCCAAGACCTATTTCTCCTGTGAGGTCTGCAGACAAGTTCAAGTAAAAACACTAAATGGTACCTGGCAAAATTGATGCTTGTTATTTGCCTAATCCCAAAACGATGATCATAACTGTATATGCATATATAGATACTGTAAATATAGAATTATCTTTCTCTTCCCTCATGCTTCTTTTATTGGTCTTTGGAGTCTTATTTATAGTCTTAATGATTTTCTGTGAATGGCTGAACTGACTAATTTTACCTCAGAGACAAATTGCATCATACTCATCTCTCTACACTGGTTCTGTATTGGCCTCACTCCCCTGGTTTTAGTCTTCATTTAAAACTAATGAGGATGTGGCCACCACCAGAATACAATTTTCTGTGAAGAATGAAGTGCTTTTGGCCCTGTTGAAGTGTCCAGGGGTGCTGTGCTCTGAACAAAAACAAGATAGCCTCTGTGATTAAAGAGTAGGAAAGAAGGCAATGAAATTACATTTATACCTGCATGAAATTGTTATTATTTTGAATCCTGCTTTTATGATGCAAACTGGAACTGACCAAAATCACGTCTCATGCTGTCCTCCAAGCAGAACCCTGTTTGCCCTCTGACAATGCTGTTTCATCTCTAACTATGTTGTTTTTTTCTTGTAAAAGTGAGACCAAATCTGCCAAAACTCCTAGGGATGCTGTAAAGCTCAGTTAGTGTCTGTGTAGCAATCTGAAGTTCTTTTTACTTTCCTTTCTTCAGTAACATAAATCTAAGACTGTTCTTTTATTTTCTTTTCTCTCTTGTTTTTGTAGTCTATATTGTGCAACTTCTCAATCCTTTAGACCCTCTGCAGTCAAGTTCTCTCCTGTGGATTCTTCCACCTACACTGACTTTTTCTTCTACTGTCTCCTGAATCTTACCCATGTCAACCTTCAAAAGTTGAACTCTCCTCAAGATACTTCAGTCCCTATTTAATGAGGTAGAACTCTTCCTCAGGTCAAGTGGCTTTTCAAACTGTAAAGTTCTCAGGAAAACCACATATCTACGGATGGATGCAAGTTTCTTTTACTGCCACACAAGGCATGGCAAGAAAATCCATTGATTCAAAATAAGAGTGGACACATCTACATGATTTGGCTACAAAACTGGTGTTGCTCATCTTACAATTGCAATAACTCAGCGTGAGAGCTGCTTCTAAAGCTATTGTCTTTGCAGTGTTTTTACTGATCGTAATCAAGGCTTTTGATATCTATTCCTCTAAGCCTAGTACCCCTTCTTCTGGTGAACACCCAATGCTGTATTATGGATTTTTTAAAAAAGAGTATACTTAGAGATGAAAGAAGTAAGGACCTACCCGTGAATGTGATTTTTAAAAAAAACGCAATGAGCTGCTGATGTTGTATAGGTAATAATGACGGAAGAGATGAGGAATGAGGAAACTTGTGAGTAGGAGATTTTTGACAGGGGAAGGAAATAGGATGAAGTAAGTAAAAATAGGACAGAGAGAAGAGAGAGAGAGGAAAAATGATGATTATTGGACATCATATGGGAAGAAAGAGTGATTTAGAAAGGGGAGGCCGGGAACAGTTTTATCAAGAGGGTAGGAAGTAAGCTTGTGAAGAGAGAAAAAAAACCCTATTTGTAGAACCCAACAAATTCTGCACTTAGATGAAAATGAGCCCAGCAAGAAGCATAATTTGTAATGTGAACCCAGGCTGGATTCAGTTGGATTAGCTTTACATCAGAGAAGGGCTCAGAGTGCCCATCTCAGTACAAAAGGGAGTGTGAGAGATCACACACTGATCTTGATTTCCCTGAGGCTGTGGAGTTCTCAGATGAGAAGTCTGACTAGTTCAGATTTTGTTTTAAAGTTGATTTGAATTTTAATTGAAAGAACATTGATATATTGAAAACAGCGGTGCCTCTATTTTATGTGTTGCTTATTTTTAACTTTAAAATTGCAAAAGAACAATAAGGCTCTAAAATACCTATTTCATTGAGAAAATAGATCCAGACAATGATGAGAGTTGCAATTCAGGTAGAAGTCAGTGTTTTAATCAAAGATAGGACACTTAATGCAAAGAGACACCTTCATCATGGTCTCCAGATTGAAATCACACCGTGGCTTATCGACAGTTGGCATTTTGAGTTTGTTTGCTAAATTTTATTTAGATGGGGAGGCAGCAAACCCCACCTTTCTCTTCGTGGATTAAATTTGCAATCAGTCATCACATTTTAAGCAGATGATGGCAATGGTGCAGCTACCAATGACTAGAAACAAACGCCTTTATTATTCGCCAGTGCTACGTTTTATGGATTGATTCCTTCCGCGGTGAAAACTAATAGAAAAATGAAATGCTCTGTAAAACTTGAGAGACTTGTGGAAAACATTTTGTAAATTAAGACCTCTTACCACTCAGCAGGTAACTTTAGGCCACCTCCCAAAGAGAAGGAAATCTTGAGGAGAAATGGGCAATGGAAGATGGTTTCAAAATGTTATGTAGCGTTCAGTTGTGATCCCACTCAAGCCAATGCCAAAAAAACCTCCTTGATCTCAGCAGGAACATAAGTGAACTCATAATTCCTTCTGAAACCAACAAAACTGTTTGGACTCAGATTTATGAATAATGAGAGTGGTTTGTATTTTTGCACAGTGTCAACCATTTTTCTTTGTAAACTGTCAGTGCACAAATTAAGAGGATTTAATTATACGAAAAGGTTAGAAGCGTGATTCCAAGTATTTTTTGAAGTAGAGAAAGACAACTATTTGTACTAGTTCAATCAAAAGTGTGAACATAACACTGGCCTGGGTCCTCATGTGTGGATAGCAAGGCGTGTGCTGGAAATAATTGTGCTTGTGGAAGGAGCTGCTGGCCAGAGGTACAGCTTCATTTTGTTAATAGTGCTCCCTTGGTGAAGGTAACCTTTCTCATGGAAGTGAGAGCATGTCTGCTAGCATGAGTGCTCCCTACCTGCATCAGTGCAAGAGAGCGAGGTGAGCAATGAATCACTGTGTAATTGTTTAAAGTAACCCAGTTCACCTTAGCTGAAAGAAGTTGGGGATCACTTAGTCCTCCCAAGACATTGAAAGGAGGGGGACTCTCCAGGAGGTGGGCAAAGATAAGCATCAGAGAGGGGTTGGGGACCATAACCACTCTTAATGGGGCACACAGGGGCCAGGAAGAGGACATTGCTCTATAGTCACAGTCATTCAGCTGAGGAGATGTTTAAGCTACAGTGAAATTTTCTTAAGGCAGAAGTGTTGCTATGAACTGCATTAATTCAACTCAACAAATCAAACTAAACAGGAGCTAAAAATATTAATTAAAAGTAAATATTTCCAATCAGAGTAAGTTTTAACAACCTTTGACTTGAAAGTAATTTGGCTGATTTTTCTCAGTTTTTGCAAAAGTGACTAAAATACATCTGGCAAGCCTCAGACTCAAGCAGCTTTCCAAAGTTATGATGAAGGGATGGAAATAGGGTGCTAGAATGGAAGCTAGTGTCAGCCTTAGCCACAGAGATATTGCTGCCTTTCCTTAACACCCCCAAGCTATGCCAAAACACACAGTAAGGGAATTAAAATAATCTTATAAAATGGAATATTTCTAAAACTTTAGTTAAGTAATGTATTTATCTATCACAGAAGCATCAATCATAATACAGCTGTATCTCAAACCTTTTCTTCCCCAGACAAGGAGACCAGCACAGTTTGCCCAGAAGACTGACAATTACTGTGTGTGGTACATCAGGAGGAAGGAAGGTCCAGCTATATTCATCACCTGGAGTCCACTCCTGAAGAGGAGTGTTTCATTTCAGAGGCTGTGAAAATTTGATTTCTGTGCAGGTAATGAAAAAAGATTCTTTGAAGATGTTATAAAGAAAATACTTGTATTTTTACAACATTATACATTCTCAAGAAAAGGCATCAGCAGTTATTAGCTGTTCTTTGGCTTTTCCAACAAAGTGAAGATTCTCTTACTTGACCGAACTATGAGGGAAGTGGCTAGTGGATGTATAATTAGCTCCCAGCTTTGACTAGCACAGCTCCACACAGCAGCAATCCTACAGTTGCTAATCTCACTGCTATCTCCAACAGGAGGAGGAAATGAGCCAGGCCATGATCTCGGAACCTCATCCTCCCTCTGGTTGGAGACTCTGGCAGACCCAGGGTGCAGAGCTTCAGGATGTCGAATTTATTGCTCCTGTTTGTTTCAAGGCCTTTCCTAAGACTTAATTCCCTCACCCTGCAGTAAAAGTGATAATAATAAAAAGGTCTATGATCCACAGTAAAGCAAGCGCTGTATCTTAAGTTAAACAAGTACCTAAGTGCTCTGCTGAATTGCGGCCAAGGGTGGATTACTGAGAGAGCTGGGCAGTCTTCCCATCTCCAGCCAGTTCACCAAGTAGTCTCAGGCTAATCATGGAGTTGTTCTGGGGCTTAGTTTCCTGCACATGTTTATCATAGGGCATCTATTCTGATTGGTAGGGAGATAATGAGGGAACATGAAAAACCTCTTCAGAGCATCACTGGGAAAAAAGTGCTGTAGAGGAAAGAGGCTTCTGCACTGGATATATGTTGTGTGTTACATTCTCCTTATAATTTTTCTTTAATCTCTGGAGTCTATTCAGTATTTGTGAAAAACATTGGGTAGGTTATTAAGGAAATCCACTTGCACTTTAAATGACAGGTACTCTGAACCCCACAGAAACCAACAGAAGAACATCCAGCCCTGCACGCAACCAGCAGCACAGAACATCTCAGGCTGTGTTGCCTTCAAGCAGCCTCATCATCCCACCAGCACTGGCCTGCTGTAGGAGATGAATCCAGCAGATTTTGTCCAGGCTGTTGCCTTCATGCCATACAGCAGGATGAAAAATTAACTCAACCTCCTTTGCAATGGCTTATTAAAAGGGAACTGGAACAAAGCCTCTGGCAGTTTCTGCATAGCCTGCACTGGGAGAATTTCCTCTGATCAGATATGGAGCTTTTAAGACTGTTCTGTGTTTCTCTGATTCCTACCTGGCAGAAAGTGGCTAGAGAAAGGGCAAGGGTGTCACTGTGGAGAGCTTTTTATTGATATGAGAGAGGCCTGGTTGCCACATAATAGTTTGCAAGAACAGACTTTTCTTTTAGCACTTTTTCTACTTGGAAATTTATATTACATTTTGCAAAGTTGGAGCAAAATAACTTAGTGTATTGAATTGCAAGAGAGCTATCCTGAGTACATGTTTACTGTATCTTTTGATACAGAGGAAATTAGCATAAAAAATCTTTACTAAGAATAGATTGTGCCATACATAATATTAGTTTTGTGGTATAACAAACAGACGGGAAAATATAAACATACTAATCCATCCTATGCAAGATAAGAGCTGAGGTAAGGTAGTCTCCTGATTAACGGCTTCTAGCTGGTGTGGTAAGCACAATTGTGGAGATCTTAGTATGACATTACAGCATTGTTTGTGAAACAATGTTATTTTTTGTGGATTTTGAGCTACAGTCCTGAAAGAGAATAAGCTTTTTTTTTTAAGGGTTTTTTTTTTATAAGTGGCTGTATTTTGTTTATCCATAGATAAAGCAGCACTGTAGCATACTTCTGTTTCTGTGACCTCCTCAAAACCTTTCTGCAGGCATTTCCTGATTCCTGAGTTCTGCAGATTTAGAACCAAAAAAGACTGAAGAGCAGTATCAGCAATATTTCCTTTTTCTATTGCACACTCACGGGACAGTCCAGCAGGAATTAGCATGGACTGAAATAACTGGTTTTGCTCAGGGTCCCCTTTCTGCAAGGATAGAATTCCCAAATTCTAATCTCGCCCCCAACTCTGGCTCACTTTCTGTGCGTATAAAGCGTGAGGTAGCTGGGGCCAACGTGCAGACAAAGGATTAGCACTCGTGGGGAATGAGCTGTTTTCAGCTCCCCCTGCATAACTGTGGATTTGAAGGCTTATTTCCTTACCTCTTTTGCGGTAAGTGAAGGGGAAAATCCAGCCGACCAATAAAATAAATGGAAACACAGTCAATGGGAAGGGATTGTGGAAAAGGGGTTTGCGGAAAGAGAGTTGTAGCCAGGATGTATCCCATGTGAGTACCTTTCAAGGCTCACCCTCCTGTCTTTGCCAGGGATTCAGAGAAGACACAAGTGATAGAAGCCCATTCCAATGATTTCCAACCATCAGAAAGATCTCGTGAGCTATTTGCCAGCTGAAATGACAGACCATCTTTACCTGGACCAAGACTGCAGTTGAGTACACAATGAGTTGGATAGTTAAAAACTAGCCCTTGTCCTCTACTCCAAGGTATGATGTGTAGAAAGATCTTAATCCTGACAGACAGCAAATCCAAGACTGGATTTGGCAGTCCTTAGCTGAAAACAAACTATTTAGAGAAGACTTAAGGCGGGGGCAAGTCTTGTGACAGAAAGAGCAAATTCAAAAGATAAGCATGATATTTAAGACATAACATTTCAGTTGCAGAAAAAAAACAGCTAGAAATGCAGGTGATGCCCACTAAGTGTATTATTCGGCTAGGATGGAGATTGGTCCTGGAGCTAATGAAAAAGGTTGTGATTCATCCCTTACTGAAACTACACTAGAATTTCTCATGAAACGATAGAAAACATTAATATGTGCATTACATCAAAGTGTATACTCCATCAACAATGTAAAGCTCGTTGCTTAGAGAGAGAGAATATATAGTGTGTAATTACAATACCATCAAAGAATACAGCTGAGGGATTTAGGTATGTCAGCTGTCCAGCTGCACTTAAGTATCTTTCAGCATATCCATTACATTTGCATACGATATATGTAAATTAATATGTCCTTAACTCATACCTATTTCTGTATGCATAGATGTAGTACACATGTATATACATGTATACATGCATAGGTATGATATAAGCACATATTCATTCAGAGCATTTTAATATAGTTAAAACACTGTGCCAAAAATGTACACCATCTGTTTTCAATCAAAATAGCCTATTTCAGAGGAAGGGAGTGTTGTCTGGTGATCAGAGCAGGGGAACTAAAGAGTCAGGACTCATGGATTCCATTCCGGAATCTGCCAGGACTTGGCTGCATGGTTTTGACAAGGTCTGCGACTCCTGTGTGTACCCTGCTTTCCCCATTTGTAGAATGGGGCAGTATCTACTTGTAGGATGTTGCAATGGAAAACACAATTAGTGCACGCTTGGAAAAATAGAGAAGTTCTTGTTATATCATTATGGTAGGTTTGAAGAGTGGAATTTAATTAAGAAATACAGTACAGGATTTGTTTCAGAAGACATATGTAGCAGCTATGTGTATAATTACAGCTATTTGTACACATGTGGGTAGCCTAATTTTTGAATGATAGTACTCTTAATAAAGTTAATGGGGGGAAAATGGTGTTCAACACTCTATGAACACAGCCAATACTGTAAAAATTTTCACACTCTATTGAACATAGTTTCCACGGTGACAGCCGTACACCAGTGGGTGAAATACGTGCTGTACCTAATTTTCATCCTGAAATGGGAAAATACAAATGGGTATTGGGATTTTCTGGCAAGTTCCCTGCAGAGAAAGCTGAGCTCCACTAAAGACAATGACAATACTCTTATTAGCATAATTAGGACAAGATTTCACCCCATCCGCTTCTTTAGCTTCAGTGCGTCCTTTTCAGGAATACAGAAGGGACTGATCAGCCCATCCCACAGTGCTTCCTCTTGGGCATGTTGGCCACATTTGCACCATGGCACAGAACAATGTCTCATCCTGTGCCCGGTGGGCTGTGCTTGATCTGGATTTGGTGGTAGTGCTCCAGGTGTTGTGGTGGGCAGAACGGTAAGGGTGCTCCATGCTCCTGGTCTCCCACCGTCCTCACCTGCTGATTGCCAAACTCCTTTGGTTCCCTTGTAGTACACACATCTGTGGGGTGTTATGGCTGTGCCTGGCCTCTGAAGAGAGAGATCAGAGGCACTTTCCATTGGGATGAGAAATACCATATAGCAAATTGCATAAATGCAGCAGCTGCAGAGTGTGGGAGAGGAAAAGAAGAAGTGTTTGTGTACTGGGATTTGCCTGGCTGCCAGTACCAACGTGGCAGTGAGAGAAGTCATGTGTGCTCAATACTGCTTGTGTATTCTGCAAACTGAGGCAGTCTAGTGTGTGATAAATATTTGATGTAAATATGACTACATTTCAGCATCTATATCTTTGTCACCAAGAAAAATGGGCTGAGCTTGTTTGGTTTTGATGGTTTTGACAGCTGCTGTTCCCCAGGTTGCACCTCTTATCTCATTAGTGAGCTGTCGCTTAAGTACAGCTTCAAAAGTATGCTTAAGATCTTACAATGTCCACACCTAAAATGAGCCAGTTGCTCATCCACGTGGGCTGGTGTAGTGACATATGTGTTAAAGCAAGGAAAAGACAAGGCGATATGGATCACACGACTATTAAGTGGATTTACAGGTTTGTCTGTCACTCAAAGAAATGCTTTTACTCAAATGAGGGAGGACAATGTGCAACAGAAGGTTATGTTGGAGAGACAAAACTGTTGATTGAAACACTAACTTGTGAGAATTATATCCTCACGTCTAAGATCTTAACAAAAGTTACCATCTTCTCTCTTTGTATCTGTAAATGTTTCTGCTCTTTGGATCCCACACGCTATATTTAAAGGAAAGGTGTATTCACGTAGTGCCTAGAATCTGCTTTGTAAATACAGCTTTCAAGTCTACAGATAGTTTCCACCATATATATGAGAGTTTCCATTACATATACATGCGATAGTCATTTTAAACTGCTTTGAGTCAGAGCGTTGAAGATAAACTTGCTAACCAGGATAAACTTTTCTTCAGTTCTTGAACTTCTATAAAACAAGATTGCTCTTTCAAAAAGGTACAATTACCAGCCAAATGAAACAACAGCTTCTCATTTCAGGCTCCCAGTGACACAAGAAGCAACTGGAGTGACTGAAGCAGGGAAGGAGGGTAGGGCTTGGTGGGAGAGGACAAAGGATCCAAATCCTACTTTCTGCTTATGATAATCTGTACCTGGAGGGTTGAGGAGGAGAGGCTCCTAGGAGGTACATCTCTTGTGTGCAGTAAAGGAGAGCTGTTCATTCAATCAATTCATGCAGTAAGCTCATACAAATGCACCAGAGGTTCTTTTTATGCACAGACTTAACGTTTTGGAAGAGAAAGGTTTTGCTTTTATGGGCCATTTGTTTTTCTGTCTCTCTACTGTGACTTCTAGCAGGGAGGCATGAAGTCAGGATGTATTGCCAAATGAGTACCAGCCAGCTCTGGGGCCGGGGCCAAGAGGCAGCGATAGGGCGCTGGTGAAGATTGCTGCCTCTTGGCGTGCCCATGTGGAGGGCAGTGGATTCCTGGGTCTGACCTTGAGCAGTCAGGAAGAGGATGGGGAGGCTGAGCCAGGCAACCCAGCTCCCTGCTGAGGCCATGGCCCCGGTGCAGAGCAAGGCTTGCTGTAGGTTGTCTTTAACAATCCATTTCCAATGAACCAGAGCAAACAGAGTCCAGCACAGTTGGACTCAGCTTGCTGGGTTGCCTTGGTTTTGAGGACACTTGTCTGGCTGAAGTAGCAAGGATTTTGCATGTTGCCAAATGCACTGGACATGTCAACAAATGCATAAAAATATTTGGTTTACCACCAGGCTGAAAAATTTTAAGAATCTGGAAGACAAAAAACTCTGCAGATTTTTTTCTCCTGTAATCCCCAAAGAGTGTGACTTTTAAATTACCTATCTCTCCCTAACTCCAACAATTTTTCTATAGTGAGTTGGCGATGGTGTTCTCAGGAATTTGTAACTGAAATGCACTCTGTTCTGTTTTGTAATACCCTTCCACTATATTCAGGGATTATTCCTGACAGAGTCAAGAAAAGCCTCATGGCTTCAGTTCATGCCAACTCCTCCTGAGAAGAGGAGGAAAAGTGACAAGAGAAACTTACTTTAATTTTTTATTCACTTAAGATAAATGCAGTTTGTCAATGACTTTTTAACTTCAGAAATCTGCAGGTGTTCCAAGCAGTAAGGCAGCATTACCAGCACCCAGTTTAAGATAGATCATAAAAGGGGAGATGCTCTTTAATGTTTTATACATAAATATGCTGCACTGGCTTTGCCATTCTTAGGTGGATGCTAAAAGGTCTGACATAATGAACACTAACAGCTGTTGTGTCAGCGTTCGGAACATGGAGTCATCACAACACACCACAATATTTCTGCTCAGGGGTTGAATTGATCTTGTTTTCCAGTTTCTGCTGCTGTTTGTGTCATGCTCTTTCTCACACATGAAGTGCAAAAGCAGGGCTTGAGGCAAGCAACGTCTGATGCTACAGCAAATCTTCAAAAGTAGTATGTGTGCCACGTGTGGTTTGAGTCTCACGCTGGGATCAATATCCAGCTTCTGCTTTTGCTTTGTTACAGTTCCTCAGTGTCTGGACTGTTGCAAAAAAGCATCTCAGGTGACACAGATGACAGGAGACTTGCTATGTCAGACATGAAAACTCTGCTGTTATCACAAAGAAAATGGAACAATATGCAATGAGGGTGCCGGCACACTCCAAACCACAGCCCTCCTAGACTTCTCCTTCTTCCAAGTCTGATGGGGATCCAGATGCAAAGGAACTTTTCCAAAAAAACAGACCTTGGCTCTCAGTGCTTCATGCTGCAGAGAGTTATGCAGTTTCTGAAATTTTTCTTTGAGAACATTTGTTTTCCCGATGGTGTTACTTCATGGACTGTATTTACTTTTTCCATTTTGTTCATAGTTACCAGTGTGTCTATTTTCATAGTCATGCTCCAGAAACAGAAGTTCCTTTCCCTCTCTCCACTCTAATCCTTGTAACGCTCACCCAAGGTGGGGGCAGAAGCCAAAGCTTAACACTTAATTTGGATAATAATTCCTGCCCATCTTCTCCCTCCTCCCACTTTGCTTGTCCCTTTATTAGATTAGTTATACAGAATGAAGTGCTAATGGGTGCTTTCTAACAGCTTTGAAAAACGCGGTAATGTAAGGAGCCAAGTAAGAAAACAGAATGCTTGGCGCCAGTAGTGGAACACAAAACCTTCATCCATGGATTTGAATCTAACCCAGCTCAGTAATAGCCCAAGTTGTTAATGTATCAGGGCTATGTGGTAGCCTGAAATAGTTCAAGTTCTTAGTCCATTTCATTAGGTATGGGACATGGAACCCTGGACTCCATGCATGAACTTGAACATAATCCAGCTCTGTTCTTACTGTTGGGGCAACATGGTTGCCTGGGTAGAATTAGTCCATGCTGTTGGTCATCTTCCTAGCAGAAAAACTTCCACATCAAAGAAGCAGTTGGGTCAAGTAGTGCTGCCTCATCATGATGCCCATTCCGGTGATAGGGAATGGTGAGGAGTGGGTGGACTGTAAGGAGACAGTTCCATCTTTTAGAAGCACAGTAGCTATGCCACGTGCAACGCATGGGAGCATAGCGCTGCCCCTGGAGCTAGTAAAGAAGTGAGGACCTTTATAGAAATGAACAGCACTTCCAGGAGATCCTACCATTTGAAAACTAGCTCCTGTGATGCTTTTCCTCTGGAACATAACAAAAGCAATTTTTTAAAGACCCTTGTCTTCTCTAAAGAAGCTGACTTTCGGAGAGTTGTTACCGATAGGCTGCTGTCTTCGTATAGGGCTAATGCACACTGTGCAGCAGAAGTGTGCCCTTTGGACAAGGCTTCTCTAGTGTGTCTTTGCGTCTGGCTTGCTGAGAATTGCAGAAATGTAGAGATTCAGGCATGTGCCTAGGCACAGAAGAGTCACAGGGCAGGGCAGAGAAGCAAGCCCAATTCTGCACAGTGCTTTGTGCTCATCAAAGTGGTCCAGGAGCCCTCCAGACCAAACACTGGTGCCGAGGATGCTCAAGGTATTGCAAAAACAGGCTCCAAAACAATGTGAAACAGGTCTCAGGCTTGGCTCTCAGAGTGTTAGATTCACTTTATAGTGTGTTTCCAGCAAGAACTATCTGCCAGTAGTAATCTTCCTAGTCTAAGGATATTCCAGTTATGTGTCAGATGTACACAGCTTTTCTTTTTAATATCCATCTTAGTTGCCAACGTAGCACAGGACTTCTTCAAAGAGTTTTGTTGGAGAAAGAGTGCATAGTAGCATTTTTGCCCCACTTGTGACTGCTTTATCTTTGGATAGAGCTAAGACCAAGGCAGTACAAGAGAAGGAGAGGTTAAAATTACTTAACAAGTGCATTTTAGAAGCTTTGGATGATGTGCTTCTAAGGAAGCAGCTGCACAAAGATGTTCCCAAACATCCTGCCTCCTGCACAGAGAGGCCTCATTCTGTACAGACCAAGTCTCAGTCTCTTGCAGATTCTGTGGTATCCTGGGAAGTGCCTCTTTTCATGATGGGAGAGCCCTAGTAAAGTCTTTATTTTTGCCAGCTCTGCCAAAACTTAATCTCTGTGAATGCTCTGTCCAGTTTGGTTGGAATTGTCTGCTGGATTAAAAACTGACAACCAGGCAAGGCACGTAGTCTGACTTGATTTCCTTTACTCCCTTCACAAGAGAGGCTAAAACCAGATGGGGCTGTAGTTTTTTCTTCAAAAGGATAGAACTTGCTTTCAGCTTCTTGCAGCATATAATGTATGTAGAGTGGCTCAGGAACAACTCCAATTAAACTAAATGTTTCCTCTACATAATAATCCATTCGTAACAGTAATTTGTCAGTATTAACATTTAGAATTTATTTCCAGAATCGATGTTTTAAAGTATGATTAATCTTCAACAAGATTAAAATAATTGCTTGTAACATTTTAAAAGGCTTTGCCAGGTGACAAGAAATTCCTGAATGTCAAATTACCATCAGATTTTCAAAATGCACTCACTTACTGTTTCTACGAGTGCAAAACAATCTTAAATAATAAATGCAAAATGTCAGTGCTACCATCTATCAGCACAGAAATCATCATTAAAAATGTCATTAGCTATGCTTTTAAACTTTTTCAGGAGATCTGGAAGTAGGGTTATTTATCAAGCGTGGAGTCCACATTTGTTGGAACATCTCACAATATTAGAACCCTAGAAAGTAAATTTCTCTGTTGTATTTGAAGTTATGACTCTCAGAGTTTGATATCTCCTTATTCTGCAAACTTTTTTGACTTCTACGTGTCCCTGAGCAAGTAGTTGTTATCCATGTCTCCCATTTACATTCACATTGGACTGATTTGGAAACCATATTTAGAGCATATTATCCTACTGCTTTATCTATCGGCTTACATGGGCAAGAGGATGAGACATTTTTCTCTATTAGGTCTTTGAAAGCACAAATCTTGCTAGATCTGAATTCTTGTGAGCATTGGTGCAACTGTAGCTTTCAATCCTTATGCTATCAGTGAAGTGGGATTTTCCTTCCACCCTCTTCAGCTACACAGCAGATAAAACCCCATTCCTTTTCTACATCAAGCCCTTATACTGTCATATTCTTGAGGACTAAGGGCAGAAGATCTAGGCTTGCAGATCCTCTGTGGTCACCTCTGACTTCACTGAGTCGACATAATCCATAATGTCTGCTGCTCTGTCTTGGACAGAACTTTGATCAGCACATTTGCAGAGATAGTTGAATTTTGGTTTGAGATCTTGCTGATCTCTGCTGGACGTCCAAAACAGGGTGTGAGTCATAAACTATTCCCTGTAAGGTAAGCCTCGCTGGTTTGAGAGCTATAAAGGAAGCCTGTGTTATTTTTAAAGGACAGAACTTTTCTTTCATTCCCTCCTCCCCTCCAGACACTCTCTCTGTTTATTTTTCATTCTGCCCCAAACCTTCTTTGTTTATATCCCACATTTTGAAAATTTCTTTCTTCTCCTTCATCTAACTGCTCTTTTATTTCACACGGTTTCTCTGAAGAGGCGAGCAAGATCTGGAAAGAATCAGACATTTACATTGATAATGTTCCAGTCGGATTAGCAAATGTTTGGAAAAGACCTCATGCTTTGGGCACCAACTTCTGTCTGATTGGGGTAAAACACTAATGACTGGGGTTATTGCTCAGTAGAGGCTTTTTTCCCTTATGGTGTCTGGTGCTAGTTATTATCAAAAACAGATTGCTGGACTATGTGGACTGACACTGGGCTAGCCCAGTCTGGCAATTCTCATCTCTCTATGAATGTGAATCCAGACACTTTTCAGTTTAATCTGGGTGTTCTTTTTGATTCATGCAGGATAAATAATGAAGTATACTCAGTAAAATTAATTTGCTGCAAGAAGCAACTGATGACCTTTTTATCCATCAGCCCGTATACTTGCTGAACTGAATCCCCAGTTCCATTGGAAGAGAAGGAGCCACAGAGCTTTCCACATATTTTAAAATATATGTAATCGCAAGCAACAAAGACTTAGCAGAATGCTTCAGTCATCTGGGTTTAGACATAAGGCAAGGTTAAATTTAAAGCCCAGACAATATACTCTCAGCTAACTTTTTGACCTCATTCTATATGTGGGTTTTCTTCATTGCAGAATCCGTGTCATGAGGCTGAGAATGCCAATACACTTTTTAGACAGAGAGTTGGTCCCTTATGCACTTATCTAGCCAAACTGGAATAATTGCTTCCTTTCCTCTTGTATTGCTTCAAGACATTTTTATATGTTGTAGACTTAAGAGTTTCTGTTGACCAGAGCAGGAAGCCATACAGCAAGTTGCAGCCAGATTTCAGGGACAAAGCTGATTAACTCTGGTGAAGCTCTAATGCAAATCCCATCCCATTTAATTCCTCAGCTCGCCTCCACACTGCGTGGTATTCCCTCCACAGACACAGCCCTACATTACTAAGTGACACACCACCACCAGCAGCCTCGCATAAATCTTGCAGAGCTCAGGGCTGCCAGTTCACGCCCCACGGTTTTGAGGTGAAATTCCCTTCTCAGTACAAGAGCTGGCCAAATGACATGCGATGTTCAAGTCACTCAGAGTTCTGCACAGCAAAGAAGGCTCGTGCTTTGTAAAAGGGAACTTACTGTGGGTGGTTTTTGTGATCTGCTGGAGTGTACTTACTTATTCTATTGCCTGGATAATGATTGAATAAGTGTTGTACCCTCAATTGTGTGGCATGTGCATTTATAAGTACACACCTATACGTACAGAAGTATGCTCCATTATATAAAATCTTCTCTGATGGCACCAGATAGAATAAAGTCAAACTGCTACAAAAGTAGAAATCACAGGGTTTCTACTGTTTCAGGGATGATAATCTTTTTCCTGCAGAGACCTTTTATGATGGCAGTGAGCTGCTAATACAGTATGGAAGACAATGTAAAAGCAAAAAAATCCTCTGCTGACATCTCTACATCCACATTGTCATAAATTACATGAGAATTGAACTTCAAATTGTCAAAATATTATTAGGCCCATGTTTAATAGAAAGACTGACACTGTAGCTTGATTTTGACAAGGTTCAGGTTAATACTGGCTAGCTGAATTCCACAGACATCACCACACCTCTGGGAGCTGCATATCCACAGACAGAGAGGGTTTGACCTCATCCAATTTATACATTTGATCTAATGCACTAGAGGTCATCTAAAAATAGAGACCTGGAGAGGAGACAGCTAATGCTCTTGAGCCACAGACCAACAAAAGCAGCTCTCCTTCTCCAGTCTCTTTTCTCTGTCTGTACTAGGCTTCAGCTTAAACTTCCCTACAGTAAAAAAAATGGCTTTTATCACAAATCCCCTCAGAATAGATAGCTTGACGCTTAATAAGTCTAAAAGAAGATTTGTCAGCCCTTCATGAATAACCAGATGTTGGGAAAAGGATGGTGTGTCATTTCCCTGAACAAACATTCTTGGCATTTATGCATTTCCTCCTGTATCTCCTTAAAAAATGATTGTGTGTAAATTTAGTGCTGACAAAACTGAGGGCCTGGGAGAAAATGGATTACTCATTCATTTGGTAATTATAGCTGGTCAAGGCATGGAATTTCTGTTTTCTGGGAAGTTTGACACTGAAATATTACTTTTCATTTGATTCAGAATATATGCAGTGACAATATTACCATAAAGCAGATAAAAAGATAGCATTGTTCCAGACCCCTTTTTTAAAAAAAATTTCAAGGTTTAGTGTTTCTTTCACTTTTAGCTTTCATTACATGATGAGACTACTGATGGAAACTTGCTTTTAAATCATCAAATGCCACTCCTACGTACTGGGCTAGAAAAGATAAGATGTTTCATTCAGTACTAAAGAGAATCTGGCAGTATTATTTTGAAAATGTGTTAAACCAGCATATTTCAGTTATCCTCAATCATATGCAATCCTTCAGTTATATGATAATGTGCCAGTAATAATGGTTCATTTACTTTAGCACAGCTATTGAAATTAAATAACAGAAAGAAAATAGTTATTTTTAAAAGATCAGATTTTTTAAAATGCCGAAACACAAATACTTCCATTTCAACATTTCCCTGTAAATCCTAAATGTAATCAATACAAAGTCACATGTAGCAAAATAGCGTATCAAAAATACTCTTACACTAAGAAAAGGTTACTTGAATGTCTGTTTCGATAAAGAGGTCAGGCAGTCATTTTATCTCTGTATTTCTAGGAATTCTGGCCATTTCCAAACAGATGTTTGGTGGTTTAAGTAGGTTTATGTGTATTTGGTGTTCTCTTTCACAGACTTCCCACACAGTCATCTCCAAGATTACGTCTTTCAGTATTGGTATTTTATTGATAATTTCCACAGAGAAATCAAACAATTAATTTACATGGATGGTGCAATACTAACCATTGGACTTCAGTAAATGAAAGCCCAGTTTCCTCATTCTGCACCTCGGGTTTAGAACAGAGATATTAAAACATTGTCCATCAGATGCAAAAGATTCCTGTCAGTCACCTATATTGCAGTATAGGCTCCTATACTGAGCTTTGGATTCTTTACTCAGCAGTTGAACTAAGCCAAGCCAAAAGCACAGCAGAAATACCACATTCACGTTGCTTTCTACTCTGCACTTAAACCCCCCTCTTTCTTCCATCCTCTTTCCATGCAGACATTCCTCCCAGGGAGGTACCTGCTGGCGAACTCCCTTCGTCAATCTATTGCCTAGTGACCCACAATCATCTGTTTGTCTATGTGCAGTTTCCCCAACGCTTTAATAGTAGCTCTCACCATACGTTTAAAGCGATGCTGCCCTCTACTGTTCACTCTTGACCTGAAGGATCTCCTTCTAAGTAAACACTGCAGGACCATCCGTGCAACCAACCGTGGTTGTGACCACCTCGAGCTAACTCGTAGCCAGAGGTTCACGATTTTCCTGTATTTTTATCAATCTTTTAAGGTCTGCATTAATAGTACACCATGGAAACGTTCTTGCAAGTTCTATTCCTTGAAATTTTTCCCTTCTCTTCCCAGAATTCCTTCTCTCTCTCTTTGCCCACCCCCCTATATTATTTGTTTTCAGTTTATTTTCATTTTTTTAGTCCATCTGCTGCTTACCAGTCTCTTCTTCCCTCTGAGAGCTTTCTAAATACACTCCTCCACCAGATCCAGCTAAAAGAACACGTGTGCTAATTGCAACAAACTGTTCATTAACAATCAGAGGAGACAGCCAGTCAAAGCCTTGTTCCATTATTCAGTCCCCAAGATAAGAGTTTGACACAATAATTGTGTTAGCTCAGACAGCTTCTCCAGAAGAACCCATCAAGGGAGACAAACCCCACTTCAGGGGAAAGGGCAGATGTATGACAGCATTGAGGTCTAGAAGAGACAAAATAACAATAATTTAGTTCTTCTATTGTTCTTGTTACCACCCCTCCTACTCAATAACTTAAAATATTCACACAGCTCTTTTTAGGAACAATGCCCCTCACCCCCATTCAAGCCGTTATTGAATGCATGTACAGTTCACTCATTCTGAAACCGAATTTTCCAAACCATGGGTTATGGGGAAAATTCAAAAGAACCACTGGAGGGCTAGAAAAAAAATGTTATTGTTAATGTAATTGTTTAAATTATGATTGATTTAATATCAAAAGAAAACATAATTTGATTTCTACTGTTCTTTTTCTTAAGTTTTATGCTGACAGCATCTCATTTTTCCCAGGGTAAGGGCAATTGAGAAGTGGCTGCAATACTGACTGCAAGCTGTTATACTAATCAGCCTTTAAATGCTGGCTGCAGCTCAGTCCCTCCACTACCAGGGAGAGGGTTCTGTGGCTCCTCCTGTAATTATGGCCAATTCTTACTCCTCTGCCCTGAAGGAGCTGAAATTTTCCTGCCATGGAAAGGTAATTAGCAATTTCCTGCCTGGGGAGAGTCAAACTGAGATGGATGAGCTCAAAAGCCTTAAATATCCACAGCACTAAATATTGCTCTTCTACTCCTTGGGTATCCACAGCACTCAGTGCTGCTGGTCTACTCCCAGACCAGGGTCTGTCACCACCACTCTAGCACTCAGCATTTCCAGAGATGGAATCTCTAGCCAGCCTCCTAAAATCCTCACCTAAGGATCTTAGTGCTGCGAAGTGTTGAACATCTCTGCACAAGAGCTGACGTGTATCAGCTTACCTGGATGAGAGTGTCACCTCTTTGGAAGCACTGAAGAGCAGGTGCCTTAGTTCATGTCTCCTGGCATCTAAGGTGATGTCTTTCCCTGGTAGCATGTGCTGATTCAAATGAGGATGGCTGTTGTCTCTTACTGAGCTGTTTTGAGGAATGCAATCTTCAAGGTATTATTCCTCTCCAATAGCTACTGGGTTTTGTTCCTTTAAAACTGGACAGTGCCTGGTATTGTATTTTGATAGAATTTCTTCAGAATATGCCTGTTTCCTTCTCCTCTGTCTTCACAAGTAGCCCCAAAATCCCCCCCCCCCACCACCTCTGCCTGTTTCACAGGGAACTCAGATTTTCTTCCTGAGCTATGCACGGTCATATCTCACTAATATCTTGCCAACTAATCTTTCATTCACCTGGAGGCCATATAACAAGGCAGGCTGCCTGGAGCATTCACTTTCATCCGTCAATCAGCATTGCTCTCAAGGTGTTCAGCAGTCTTAACAGCGTCCACTTCATTTACAATCTTCATGCAACCTTCATTCAAGGCATGCCTGCAGCTCCTGCAATGCGCTACGACAGAGAACTTTTTGCTTACATCTGGAATCACTGTTCTTGGCATCTCGGATGGGGGTGAGGGGAAACCTTTATAAAGAGAAAAGGACAATGAAGCAAGATGTTAAGACAACGAGTTGGTCAATGAGTCACAGCTACTAAACATTTGGCACCAGCCACAAAGCAGCTAAATGTTACCAGCTCTAACAGGCCCATGGGATGTCTCTTGCTCATTCACTCACACACACAGGCACACACACACAGGCACACACACACACAGAGTTTAGACAAGCAATTCCCCCCTTCACCTGCTCTTGAGACTAACTTTGTAAGCTGCTTGGGTGTCGGGTTTACTTTCCACAGGAAAATTTATTTTGCTTTCCTTCAGCTTGTTTTCTAACACCCTGATGGAGATTTCTGGTGGTGTCTCAGGGTCTGATTCTCAGCTTGCTGAGGGTGAGTCTCTTTTTGATGTTTAGTCAAGAGACCACAGATCAAGCCCTTAGCAAGCAGTTTGGGCCATATGTCCTGATGACTTACAAGGTAGATGCTGACAGTGTAAATAATAGTAGAGGAGGCATAAAAGGGGACTATCTGTGTCTGATGCTATATAACGGCTTTCAATGTCAGTTGTGGCCTCTGGCTGTATCACATAGTCACTACTGACGGGGCAACAGCTTCAAAAGGGAGAAGGTAAGAACTACTCCATAGAGACGGAAGACAAGAGAGACAACAGGGTGTTGAAAAAGAAAGGTCAGGAGGCCCAAAGATCAGCACTTGTGAAGGAAAGTGAAGCAGAATGTGAGGAAGCTGCAAAGGAAAAAATGACTAGAAAAGGGAACCAGGTTTTCCCAGCCACCCCCAGTGGTAAAATGCCAATAACAACAACTAACAACAGCAACATATTTTTGTTTTAAACATACAGCATGGCGCATAAATAAAAACCAGGCTTCTACAAATTCTTGCAGTGGTACTGTAATAATTACATGGCGTTGGTAGACACCTCCAATCAGAGCAAAAATGTTTCTGTAAACCCCAGTTCACATACTTAAATGGGGCAGTGCCCACTTGTGCCAGCTGTGAATTTGATCTCTATTATTTATTAAATTTCAAATCCTTTGAAGGGTCTTTAAAAGAGACAGTCCTCAGTCCTCTTCCTGTGAAATAAGAAAGTATCATTGAGGAATTATTATTTCAAAAGTAGATGAATAATACACTATCAAATTCAAGTGTTCTTTATTGTGATCCTGATAGCTTTTTGTTTGAAACATGCTGCAGGTCGGAAAACAGGTTTAAAAAAGTCTAAATCTATTCCAAAACCACCATGAATGGTTTTCTGGGAAGGAAAGATGATATATTGCACTTGGTTTCTCTCCAAGATTTGTATGTCTTACATGAATACCCCTCTGTATCCTTCTGTGGTGACATATCTGAGATCAATTATGCCAACAGTAAAGTCTGGAATTTTTATAGTCCAGCTCTTTATGAGCATTTTCATAGAATAACTTATGAAGGCTGAGGCATAGGAAAAGTCCAATAATTCTGGCCTGTTATCTTCATCATTTCCAGCCCTGTGTCTTTTCCTTTCTACCCTCTCCAAGTGAAAACACTGGCTCATGTAATACACATACTCCATTGTGGTGATTTAAATGGCCATCTGTATGTTTATCTGAGGCCGCCATGAATGGGCAGCCTCATTAGTGCTTGTGTCATGGACGGATGGGCCAACACAAATTCTGTTTGTGTAAGATAAATTCTCCTCTCCTGCCTTTATCTCCTTTGTCCATTCCTTTTGCCTCTTTCATTTTTCTTTTCTTCCTGGGAGTTCATCCTTGCTAGAACCCACTTTCCTTATTTCTGAGTTTGGATCCTGACACCTTTACTTTCCTTTTGCTCTGCACATGCTTAGGAGAAATCTATCTGAAAAGATGTGTATTTTTAACTGGACTGTGGCTTTTCCTACAGGGAAATTAGTGGGACTAGTTGAAGAAAAAGGTATTATTCAGGTTAAGAGAGGTTATCAGCATAGTTGCTAAGTAATAACCTTAAGCCATGACTAAGGGATATGAAAGTTTTGAAGGTTGCCCTTAGGTTTATTTACTTTTTGCAATGATAAGAAGCGGTGAATCCATTATATCTTTCAATAATTGATACCTGCTTCGTGTCATCTCCCCAAACCAGTGACTGAATTATAAACAGTGAGGGAAGGCTTATAAATTACAAGCAAAATGCTTTCATTGGATTGATCTTCTTTCATTTGGCTTTAGATTTTGAAAACCTTTTTTACAGGCAGGATGCTGAATCTGTCATGCTTAGTCGCACTGAGTAGCTCTTGAGTGCCCAAATACTCCTACTGGGTGAGCTAAGTATTTAATAAATTCTCAGGAGCAGCGTTGTGCTTCACTGGCTGGGAAACTAGGAAGTGGAGAGGTAATTGTATTAGTCAACATGAAGGGAGGTCACCATCAATCCTTTAAATCAAGGCTTAAAGAGAGCAAAGATTAGCCTTGGTTCAGACAAGTGGCGATTCAACCACAGCTGAGGTTTTGTCTCCACGAAGAAACTGCAAGAGGGATTTGTTGGGTTTCCAACATAGTGTTGCAGAATTTTCTGTATCATATCTGCTGCACTCAGTTCACTGCCTTTTCTCAGCGCTGTCTGCAACCTGAAGGCCCTACTTGACCCTTTCTGGCTTATTCCTCAACATTAATATCAGTTTCAATGGGAATTTTGAATGTGAGTGAGGACATTAAAGAGATACATGAGTGATGGCTGAAAATCACTGCGAGTCAAACGATTACTTACTCCTAAGTACTTTTGAAAGCCATCTGCAGAAATTGAGATAACAGAATCCAGTTTTCTCTTTTATCAAAGAGCAAGTTCAGGAAGGGTAATGGGGCTAAGGGGGAATACATTTGCTTCCAACAATAAGTAATTATCTATGACTGAATATACACATGCAGCACATATGTGGAAGGAGGTGCAAGTGTAACAGTCTTTTCCTTGGTAAAAATGCATTTGTAAAACTTAAAAAGGATTCCCCAGACTCAGAGAAGGGATTGTACGCTACTGATAGCTTTTTACAACTGAACTTAGATTTCAGTGTTCAGACTGCTTCAGCATAGCTATGGGAAAATATAGCTCTGGTCCTTGAAATAGGAAGGAATGTCTATTTTTCATCTTCATGTAATTGAAAACTGACTGAAAACAATTGGCAAGAATCTAAATATTCACATTTGGGCAGAGACCAAACATGGGAAATGTCAGGCCAAGGGAATTTTTTGGGGAAGATCATGAGGAAGTGCATAAGGGTAGATTTTTAAATTTTTTTTTTCAAATGGTAAGTGTTTTATTAGAGGTGACTCAATGTATAAATTGTCCAGCCGTTTTTTCCTGGTGCTTGTTCTTCAAATCCCACTTTTATTACTTGGTATAAAAGTAACAGACAGTGTATCTTTAAATAGAAATTACATTCCTGTCAGCTTACCCAAAGCCCAAATATGGGACAGAGTGTCAGAGAAAAACACTAACATGAGGGATTCAGGGACTTGACAACGGTACAGGCTCTGCTTCTGCCTGATAAACAACTTACACTGACTTGTGCTCCCTGAACTCACATCCCAGGACATAAAAGTAAGGGAGAAGTAACCCCTTGCTTGAGCAGCAGGAAAGAGAGAGAAGTAAATCTAATGTAGGGCGAAGTGTGGGATATCTGGAAAGTGCAGAGCAACGAGGTATTAATATCCCATTTATTTTGGTCTATTGCCACCTTGTGCTAAGGTTGATAAAGAGGCACATGGCTTCACTGGCAGAAGGACTTGGCTATATACTATAAACTATTATAAATATTTCATGGTGTAGCCAAGGAGCTTACAGTCCCAATGTAATTGAATGTGGTTCAAACGTTGAAGAACCACTCCATAAAAATGGCACTTCTCTGTTCTGCACATCTGTTTCTTGCATGTATCTTAAGAGTCAGATCTGCTTAAATACCATTTAAATGAAGCTTTTACTGTGATTTTTTCTCAAGAAAAAAACATCTGTTAGCCCCACAGAGCAAATTCAACCGTAGAAAAGGGAGATTGCTCTTCTTCAACGTGACTTTTAACTGCAAGATCATTTTTACTCTCTTTTATTTCTCTGTGTGTGTGCATTGAAGATGTGGAGTCATGAGGATATGCCATGCATTGGTGCAGGACTGGAGAGAAGGGCAAAGGTTGCAGCTGGGATCCTGGAGGCTGGTGTGAGCGGGTTTGGGCCCAGTTTTGTTTCAGTCCCAAAGGTCCTTCTTCCCTACTAAAATCCTGCCATCTTCTGCTGCTCAGTAGTGCTGGAGACCAGCTATACCCTACGCAGGGCTGTCCTTCTGAGCACATGCTGCTGGCAGGGAGAGCTGCACACCAGTGCCACCCTTATGTTAACAGTTCTTGCAGGGAAGTGGCAGCAGCCCAGCTAGTGCAACACTGGGGTCTTCCTGCAGTGATAAAGGGTAAACTAGAAGCCTCCAAGGAAGCATAGTGGTGCACTGTGCTCCACTGGAGTGTCATCAGGATGCTGCACCAACCTTCTCTTTGTTAGCAATCCCAGCTCTGTCTCTTCTCCCCCATCCCTAGGGGATTCCTTTTTCACCTTCTTCCTTTCTTCCTCACCCTCGGGGATTGGGGTGCTTTCCAGCTTGCTCCATTCTTGAGGGGAGCCTTGACTACTCCTGCTGGTGGGAGATATTGTCCCACCCTTCAGAGTCCTCTAGACAGAAACCATCTGTTCAACTGACTTCCAGTGACCTTCTTTTCCCTTCTCTCTCTGTGGTCTGGCTGTTTTTACCAAGAGGCTCACACCACAACCAGCTTCCAATGTGCTGCTGCGATTTGAACTTGGGCAGCAGGAAAAAACTGACTGTCCTGTGCCTGGTGTCTCACTGTGCTGAGCCACCGCATCAGCTAGAGTCTAGCCCCTTATTACATCCAGATGCACAAACAGTTTGCCTGCCAAGAGTATGCTTGGTGCTTCATGAAACCCTATCACTGAAACAGATTAGTGTCAGGACTGCCAGCAGCAGCTTTCGGGAAACGGATCAGGAGGGAGGGAGCCTCTGGACGTGTGGTACATCCACCTCATGTGATGGGCTTGCTTCTGAAAACCATCTTTCTACGCAGAGGTAACTAAAAGCACAGAAGAGTAAAACAAATGAAGTGATAAATGTTTGCCAAGTGACTCCAGGTTATAAATTGAAGCTCCACAAATCTGTGCCCTCTCCGGAGTGTCACATCCAGGACCCTTAATTTCTGTTCCTGGTGCTCTACTGTGCAACCTCTTTCACTCAGGTTCCTCAGCTCTGGGCAGTTTCCTTTCCTTCTTGAGCAGGATGAGTCTTCTGCAGCTCCCATTTCATAGTCCATGGTGCCTCCTACCTGTGCATTTTTCTGTGCTTCTCAGCTTCACTGAGGAGGACCTCTTTCTTCCCAAACCTTCATGCTTAAAGCATCTGTTGTTAAAGTTGCTGCTCAACTTAAAATTTAGAAAATGGTAATTGAATTTACAATGTTAACTATCTGAAGAAAAGACTTTAAAAATTAGTTACACTTGTCTAAGCAAAGCTGATAGGCATTTCAGCTTGGGGCTTAAAAACTTTGGGGCAGAACTTAAGGTTGTTTTCTGTTCTCTGTATAAAGGGTAGTTACTGTCATTTGTGTGAAGCTTTGCCCACATGTAGCCCCAGACTTTGTGCGTGTTTCACTGTGAATGGGAATCTGTGAAATAGAACCATTTTTTCTGAATTTGCTCATGCATCTGTAGTGATTCAACCTCCAAAGTTATTTGAAGTTCAGGCATGGATCCAGATTTTGCCTTCAAATGGATAATAGCAGAACCCAGAGTTCAGATGTGAATGTGACCAGTTTTCAGGATATTTAAAAAAGGAATCTGAATTTTAGCCATGAAAATTACTTCCATAATAGTTAAATCTAAGGCTTTCTAGGGACTAGTATGCTATGCAAGAGCTTCCTTCTTCAGCAAAATAAGCTGTTCCTTCTTACTTAAGGCAAATGATCTGTTAAATCTGTAGGCTGAGTTCAGTCTGGTTTCTGCTATAAGGGGACAGACAGTAATAGTCAAATAAGAAGATACTGTGTCCTAGGTGGCATAGGTTCATCAGAGACAGTCAGTGCCAGTGCCACAGTATTAACTATTTCTGCTAAGTCTGTGAAAAAAAAGTATCCTAGTCAGTACAAATTAGGTACAAGACTATATCTGCTGAAGTAGCACAGCAGAGATCAGAGGAATAAAGTGCATACATATTCCAGACGCCACGTAGGAAAAAATGCCATAAATGTTTAAGTGTTTCTAATTAAAAAATGTACTTTAAGTTAGGAGATTGAAGCAACATATGGAGAGGCATACGGTGCCTACCAGAGGCTTTAGCCCTATAAAAATACTCAGAGGAGAAGGCATGAAGGGGAAGACTTGATAGATCAGGGATAAATAATGTCATTTTAGGACCTCTTGTCTTATGCTCATACATTCAGGTCCATAGTGCAGACTTAATGGCAGTCAGGTACTACCCTCTGAGCATAAACATTTTCTTTTTAACATCTTGTAGCACCAGTGTTTGCAGCTCTGCATCATGAGAAATGGTGGACCTCTGCCTCAGCACCAGAGGACCAATGTCTACATCACACTGCCTGGCTGGTACCTCTGCAGGCAAAGAGCTTTGTCCAGCCTGAAACACATCAGGATGGGGCTCAATCTACTTCACCTGTCAAATTGGGCTGTTTTGACCTCTAAGTGGTTACTCTGTGTAGTCACAGGAAAACTCACTTATTGAGATAGCTGATTTCAGGATGATCAAATTAATTTAGGTATTTCCTCTCTCTTTCTTCTGGAGTTGATCATACGACTATCTTCAGTGCTTCCTGCATCAGAAATACCGCTATAGATATGTCATTCAATTTTCAGTGACCTTTTCTTTATGTTTCATGAAGTACCAGACTCATTCACAGGGATATTAATTGGCACTGAATTCAGTCACTTTGGATAATTTTGGATTATTATCATCCTAAAGATAGAATATGATCTGGTGCAGGAATTCGCTTTTATTTCGGTCCTTGGCAAAAAAAAAGCTCTTAACAGGGGGAGAGGTCAGCTGTAAACTAAAGGGAATAAAAGTTGACCTTTCTTGACAAACTGTCTACATTTTGGTGGCTTTCTCATGTCTTCATGCTGTGAGTAATGTAAGGAATGCTGCAGGCAGAGTGTCCGCGAGCTCTGATATTAAAACCTTTATACAAGCCAGTTGCAGTTTCCTCTGTCCACTTGTAGTTTGCTCATTCTCTTTTTTTTTTTTTTTTTCCTTACACAAAAGCAAATTCTGGAGATTGTTCCCACATGAAACACTCCCCCACATGGATCTGTCAGTGCCACCGAGTCACTGACATAACATCCCACTGCTCCTAAGAGATCCACGAACACTGGCTGATACGGCTTTGCCAGGCTTCGCTGGTCTTATTAAAAAATATGGTTTCATTTAACTCCTCGCAGAGCAAGGGCTTGTCAGAGGAGAACTACAAAAGCCTGCAAAGCTCTCCCAGCTGACCAAGGGCGAATTTTTGAGCATCTTCTGCCATCTTGTGGGACTGAGGAGAACATTCACTTTGCTTATTGTCTGACCTTAACGAGACTGCCCTAAACCTCTCCCAGTATGCCTGTGGCTGCGCTGGCCAATTATAGATTCCTTATATAGACATTATTAGAGGAAGGGATCAAAGTATTTGGGGGCTTCTCTTGCTGTTGGTCATCTTGGGGGATGCCCATAGTGCCTGCTGAGGGAAGTCTGCAACAGCATATTGCCTCTATCTCCAGCAGCATTGCCAGAGAGGCCCAGGAACTGAGCATGGGGTTGGAAGCCAAGGACTCCTGCGTGCAACCCCAGCTAACCCCAGCTATGGCTGTGTGGGTGGCCTCGCACAAGGCTCAGAGCTCAGAGAAAGAAGCCAATAATTTCTGAGTGATATTCCCGTGTTTGTCCTTCCTTAAAAATTCTCACTGCAACGAGCAACAGATTTGCTCTGTGTAAATAAAGCCAGGGTGACTGCCAGTACATGAACCGCACTGTCCCACAGAGCTGGTTCGTTGTGCAACACTTAACGCACAGCAAGGCTTGAATACCAGTGGCTGACCCAGGTGAATGCTCCCATGTTGTAACAGTGGGAGGCTGGAAAACATCACTGTGGCTTGGTGTGACTCCTGAGTGAGTGGCAACAGTGTCTTCAAGGTGACAAGTTTCTTTTCACACTCATGCGTACCATCAGCCAGCCTTATTTTTTCTTTTTTTTTTTTTTAGTCTTGCTAGGTAAAGCCAGCTGAAATCAGTGTGTGCTGCTGTTTGCTTTGGGCTGCTGTGGTTGAGCTCTTCTGCTCATTTTGGAATTACTTTGGGGTGAATTATTCTGCAAGGTGAAAAATGCTTCTTTCATATTTTCAGCTTGGCTTTAGGTTTTCTTTGTTTGAAACTGTCAGGCTGAATAGAGATTTCCTGAGGACACTGGTGAGGCTGTCATGACTTCAGCAGATCAGTACTAGAAGGGGTCGGGACTCTTTTCAAGTAGGTTTCATTGGTGCTCTCTGACAGTGGGAAAGCCATGAGGCCTTAGAGAGGAATGTTCTGGTAGGCAGAAATTTATCTATTCATGCCTATACCTATTACCTTCCGTCCCTGTTGTTCCCAGACATAATATTTTTACTCTGTTAGTTCATCTCTCTTTCTGTGTACTTAACCTACATTCCTTCCTACCCTTAGTCCTTTGCTTGCCCTCCAATTCCTCCTTATTTTTCATGGATCTCAAAGGGTCCTTGAAGGGTCTTCACCACCTCTATTCCAGACTATGTTGCCCATATACTTTTTTCCCATTTGCTTACCAGACTTTATTTCCCATGTTCTCAATTTGGGTCCTGCCATGGAATAAGACACATTCCTTCTCCATACTGACTGAATATCAGCAGGAGTGACAGACAAACTGCCTCCTTGCTTTTCCTTGCCCTTGCATCACTCTAGCCCAGAGATGCTGCAAACAGGTAGCTAGTGCACAGAAAACAGTTCTGCCTAATTCTAGCCATTAGGTGAAGCTATTAACTCTGCTCAAGATGAACAGGCTGTTGTTATTCAAAGGCTTTGTATTTTGTGCAAACATGGGCAGATTTTCTGTGGAATTCCAGGTCCAAGTCAATTTTAAACTCTCCTCTTCCTAGAAAATGCTTCTCTAGCTTTCCTCTAGTAAAAATAAAAAACAACACGCCCCCTCACCCCAAAGAAAACAAATGTCAACACTGAAATTTTTTAACATCAAAGTCAACCCTTAGCCTCATTCTTAGAAATGGATGGATAGTTTTGATTGAACATGTTCCAAATAATGGGGGACTAAGGCTAATAGGTTTTCACCTAGTATGGAAAGTTGCAGCACACGAGGTTTGGCTGGCAAATGCATAAGCAACTGGAATAGATGCTCTGCAATGGGAAGCTTAAAAACAAGGAGTTCTACTAACCTTGCTTATTCAAAATAATGTCTACCTCTTTCAGAGCACTTTGTCCTGATGATGTAACTGTAACTCCTTTTCATCTAAGCTAGATGAAATATTTTCCTTTTACCCAAGATTGCCAAATATTAGGACGTGCCTGTTGATTGGCTTATTTACAAGCAGCTTGTATTAGATGTTGATACTATTATGAAGTTTAGGAAAAATACATCGAGGAACTAGTGTCACTCTCCTGCAGTAGCCAAAGATGTCCATCCCTTGTTGGAGTATCTTTCGCTACTGGGGACTTGTGGCATATGATGCCATGTTTGCACTCACAGAAGCTGACAGCAACTAGAAATAGTTAGGAGGTTGGGTGGTGAATAGTCTCTTTCTCTGAGCCTGATGTAAACTTAGTAATCACTTTTCTTAAATTACATATTGACATCACTTTATAGCTTGGGGCAGCACAAGACAGATACTCTGGAATCAGTTTGGTTGCATCTATCATCCTAATGACTTACCTCTCCTCTGCAAATATATTCTGGGGGAGACTGAAGTGCTGGGTTCTGAGTTGGAGTTGACCTGTGGATGAGTCACAACCCAGCAGAATGTTTTGAATGTTTTGTTTTCCCTATTGGCTTCAGGTTCCAGAGGCAGAACCTGGCCCACCTGTGTTTGTGTCTCTGCTCTCACCCAGGTGGTCGTGGTTGGGGTAGTGGGTGAGGCCAGGACTATATCAACCAGGAGCTGATCAGTTAGAGGAGCTTCTTGTTAGGTGTGGCTTCTGTTGGGGCTGGTTGTATCTTGCTGAGCTTTCTTGCTGGTGTCCTCCCATGTGGAGGGTCACTGAGGGAGCCATCTCTGTCTTTTATGTCCACTAGGCAATGCTGGCACCATAGTGGACAGCTGAGGAGCTGGGCCCCCAGGAACCTATGTCAGAATTGTTTGAAAGAAGACATCCGAGGGGATGTTGGTGAGTTCAGCATTGGCCTGCATGATCAGGCAACTGATGGCAGCATAAAATGATGATGGCTGAACTGGCACAACAGATATTTAGGTAACATACTGAAAATAGTTCTAAAAGTTATGAGGTCTGAGTGCAGCATTGGAGAGAATAGAAGTAAAAGGGAATCTAATCCCAAAGTGGCAGGAATTCTCTGAATTCTCTTAAGACTTTTATCACAGCAATTTGATCTATGCTGAGAAAGTGAAAAGCACCCCAGGAAAAAAAATAATCACGGTACTTTAATAGATCAAGAAAATTAATGGATTCCTTGGACACGTATATACACAGAACTCTTTCCTGTCACCTCATGGTAAGCAGTGGCTCATCTTTTTGCTTCTTTTAGGAGAAGCTGCCAATGTGACATATTAAGCTGTTGCAGTTGCAGAAATATGAGCAGAAGAAATTTGAGTCTGAAATGTTTGCCTAATATAGTGAAGAACTATAAGTATATTTAAACTGGAGAAGGGGAGATTTAGATTAGATGGAAGGAAGAAGTTCCTCACTATGCGGGTGGTGAGTCACTGAAATAGGTTGCCCAGGGAAGTTGTGGATGCTCCATCCCTGGGGGTGTTTGAGACCAGGTTGGATGGGGTCTTGAGCAATCTGGCCTTCTGGGAAGAGTCCCTGTCCGTGGCAGGGGGGTTAGAACTAGATGACCTTTGAGGTCCCTTCCAACCTAAACCATTCTGTGATTCTATATTGATGGTATTGAATCTTTAGAGTATAGATGCTAAAGGGTCATTTGCCTCCAAATAGTTTTTTTGTGTCCGGTCTTGAACAAGAACCAGTCATGAGCTTAATAACTTAATTTGCCTTACATGCTTGCAACATACATATTTTTATGCAGTTCAGTGATGAAGGCTTTGAACTGAAATGCACACTGAGAGGGAACAGGGTCCTGATTTTGGCTGCCATTGGTTAAAATAAATGTCTTCTCACTTCCTTTGTTAGTTAGAAAATATCAAGTCTGTCTCCCAAATGAATAAGAAATATATAAGGCATGTTGAGAAAGGCAGATAAGTGAAGGATGGGAATTGAATCTGTCAACATCCCCTCACGTGTTAAACAGCCTTGATATGTATAAGGAAAATATTCACAATAGTTCAGATGTGATGAGGGAGAAATGTTTTGAAAATTTAACCTTGGTGCAAATAAATTGTACTTTTTTTCCTTTCATTTCTTCAGCTGTATCTTTTGAAAGTATTTGTATTGTTTCTTTTTATTATGAAAGCTGCAGTTTGTTAACTTGATTTGAATCTCAAGGTGGCTGCCTAGTGGCAGAACATTTCCTTGTCCCAGAGTACAATGAAGCTATAAATGAGGTTGCTGAGGCCTAAGCATTAACAAACACCTTCTTCCCCAAAGAGGCTGTATGAGCTGGTGACCTAGGGATCAGAGAAAATTCCTGAAACCCAGTGTTCCTTTGGAGGTTTCATGAATTTGTTATGTAGAAACTTACCTCTTACTCCAAAGGACCCTTCTGGTGATGTTGCTTGATAACTAGGAAGAAAATAGATGATGATTTTTTAAAATAGGAATGTTTCTGATGTGAATTTTGTAGTATCATTGTTGAGTGCAGCCACACTGAGGAGAGTAACAGAAGTTTTATCAGATACTATCAAAGCTGAGCCATATCTGACAATCACACATGACATTGCTTCTTGGCAGCATTTTAGCACTGGAGAATAGTATGTTAGTAAAAACTGTCACCACCTCTATTTCTGATTCATAAAGAGCGTTTAAAGATTACCCCAAGGCTGGACAGGACACGGTTGTTTCCCATTTTATAGCTCATTCTGCTATTACAGTTTAGATAACAAACTCTTATGGTTTCAAATGTCTGAGAAAATCTGACATTACCTACTCAACTTTACAGGCTTTTTAAGGAGCCTTTTTTTTTGTGTGGTGGCAGTTGAGGATACACCAGTGATGCAGCCCTATCATCCTTAGTTCATCCAACTCCCAGTACCTGTATATCAGGCCCTGGGTTTGAACAGGATTGCAGCCTGTAAAAACAATTCAGAAACACCAGGTGGAGAACAAGACAAGGCAAAGCAGAGAAGACAGAGACACATATCATTATTAAAATGGGCAACTAGTATGACATAACAGCTCCTAGGGCTGTGACTTGTAGGCAGTGTCTGCCAAATGTGTCAGGGGCCAGGAACTAAACCTCAGAAATGAAGTAACATTAAGGAGGAGGAAAGCAGGAGGTAAAAAGTTTCAGATGTACTGACTGGGAGATGAGGGAATGAGGTCTCTGTAGTTAACAACTAGGTGTGAACTTGGGCTTTGTAGTTCAGCTTGCCACAGACCTCTTCAGTGCCTTGGGAAAAGTATTTAATTTCTTATACCTCATTTCCATGCTCTTTGTCTTACCTACTTAAATTTCAGGCATCTAGGGCTGGGGCTATGTACTTGTAGAACAGAGGAGCTTATGACTTTATTGGAACTTACTGGTGCTACCATGATATGAATAATGCATTGCAGTGATGTGCTGTCCTAATGACAGTTTACATAGGTTCCCTTGTTTCTGTAGGGAAGGGTTAATAACCTCTCTGGCAGTGACGGCTATTTCAATTGCCATACTTTGCCTAAAGCTGCTCACCCAGTTTATGACAGGAGTGTGTGTCTACCCAGAAGCTTGTAAGGTCAGAAGGTGCTTCCCAAATTAACTGAGCTGTCAGGTGAAGAGGAGTAAATAACTCACTGGAAGCATGTGTGTTTAAATGCAAGGCATAGTGCTATGACTCTTCACAGGGGAAAATAGAGGACTGATAAATTTCTGCCACAGAAAGGAGAAGCTTTTTCTTTGGCTATGAGTCTCATCAGAACTCAACGCCTCTTGGGGCCTTATGGGGTTGCTGGGATTCAATGTCTGCCCTTTCCCTGCCTCCCAATCCAGCATGCCCCATGACTCTCTTCACAAGTTTTAATATGAGCATTTATTTTCTTCAACCCAGGGAAGAAGGTAAGAAAGGATCAGAGATCCTTTTGCTGATCCTTTGACATGAAGCTGCTGAGCAGTGACAAGGACAGCAGAACATTAGCAAGCACCTCAGTGCTCACCTGACTGAAAACCTGTTGGAAACACAGCTGAAGCAAAATACTCATGTTGATACTCAAAAAATGGAAGAGAATAACAGGGAAAAGAGAAGGTGAAATGAGGCTTTTTATCTTCAGTGGTACTCTGAGGCAGTGTGTAGGTGGGCAACACAAATTGAGTGCACCTGTATATAGTTAATAAATGCAGAGGAAAGGGAGGAGGAGGGCTGGGTGCTGCTATGGTGCCTCGTCTAGTACCTCAAGTGTTTTGTTGTGAGGAGCTGGTGACTACTTTGAGGGTGGAGTTAATTCAGTTGCAATGGCCCCTGCAGCAGTCTGGGTGGCCTGAGAGAGACCTGTGCTCCAGCCTCTGCTGTCAGGCCTCCTCTGAAGCTCCTTGGCTGGTTGAGTGCTGTAGGTTGTCATTTGTCCTGAGTATGTGCCTGACAGCCCTGTCCTGCTGATGGGTAAGCAAAATGACTACCTAGTCCTGGCAGGCTGGAGTCCCCTTCCCCCTCTGAGGAAGGTTTTGATGTCTGAGGGGGGATGTGAATGTGCTTGTCCTTTCTCCCTTACAAGCAAACAAGTCTGTAGTGTATTTTGAGTGGTGCAGCAGTAGGTCAGTACTCACTCCAGCCCTGGGCTGGGCACCCTGTGTTTTAGGGTGGAGGTAGACCACTTAGTAGCACTTTGGGCAGTGTAGCCCACCTGCAGGCAGGGTCAGGGTCTATGGCTGCCCATGCTGGGAGGGTGACAGCCCTGCAGTCAGGTTGTATGTCACCTAGAGCTCTGCAGCCTGCTGTCTTCTCTGCACTGGAGCTCCCTGGAGCAGCCCCCTGTAAGTAGGTGGGTGTATCATGTCCTGGCCTTCCAGAGGGGTGGAGAAGAGCAGTATGAGCTGGTACATGCCCTTGCTCTACTCAGGGTGCAGGTTCTGGAGGCTTTCTGTCCTGCTGGCAGCCTGCTTGGTGTGACCTTCCCATTGGTGAAGTTCAGGTTCAAGTGCTTGAGTCTGCACAAGGGACAGATGGAGGGAGACTGATGTGCTCTGTAACTCCAAGGCTGGCTGTTGCCCAGGTGTCCTCAGCAAGCAGGCCTGGGCTGCTGCACCTGTGGTTTAAGCTTCCTGTAAGCAGGAGCAAAGGCTCTTCCTCTGTGCCTGGTCATGGCCTATCCTGGGTGCCTGGCGTACCTGCCACATTGTCAGCAATTTGACACCTTTGGCCAAGCCTGCCAGACAAGCAGCTCTCTGCAGCTGTTGGTGAGTACAGGAGTTTTGAAAGAACGGACCACACAGATACTGAGCTAGGCTAGTATATCAGGAGAAATTGCTAATGCAAGTTAATTTTTGCTGGCTGCAAAAGACACTTCTGATTTAATTGGATTAATTTGCCTGCAGTGTAATTTTTCCTTTCTTATTCAGCATATGCTTTTCACTTCTATTAAAGGACAGAAGGTAGATGCCTTCTGTAGGAACTGAGACTATGAAGCTTCCCTTTGAGAAAGACAACAGCTGCAGTTGTATTGTCTGAATCAAATAGTTTCTATGAAAGTTAAGCCCCACCTGTGACATATGAAGACCATTAGTAAAGTTTTTCTTGACTTTCATGGGAATAGAAGAGTGTCTGGGTGAATTAACAGTATTGTGAAGAAGCAGATTGCTCTGTGAGTAAAGAGGAGCCCTGATAGCTATGCTTCTTTGTAATGCTAGATGAAAAACTCTTTTCAACCTTTGATTGCTAAGTTCAGCTGAGGGAAGCCTGCCTGATATATTGCACAGGCATAACTTCTGTGGATGTTCTGCAAATCTCAGTGTTACTCATTAGAATTTGAGCTAGTGACTTTAATATTATGTCATACTTTAGCTGCCTATAGAAATGAAGTTATAGGATATGCCTTTATGATAGGCTAGTGTAAGTAACAGTGTAAACTGATCCCTAAGGTTCAATATGTGTGCAGCTAGAGCAAAGCAGTTAAGAAATGAAGCAGTGAAGTCATAAAAGTCTCCTATACTTAATTGCTTCAAACTACATCTTATCAATAGACTAGACCTAGGGGAAGATAATTACCAGGTCTATTGGCAATCTGCTCAGTTTAATTCTTTTCCTGCATCCCTCTACATCAAAGTATCCAGCAGCTATTGCTACTAATTGTCTTCTAAAAATGCTGATGTATCAGAGGAGCTGCATGTCATGAATGGCTTTACAGTTTCACTGCGGGTATTTTTTGCACTTTGCCTGATCAGATTTCAAGGTTAGAAACGCAAGTGGACTTACCTGCCTGAAAAAGCAATGAGTGGGCTGAACTAATCTTGGGAAATATGAGGAAGAATCTTTCTTGACTGGCTTGCTTAAAAAAACTAACACCATAACCAACCAATCCCAGACCAAAACCCCCCAAAATCAACAACAAGCCCACAAGATTGTTAGCAGTTCTGTTTTCTGACTCCTCTGAGCTCCTTAAACTGAAGGGAGAAGAGGTGTCTCTAACAGCAGAGTAACCTGTAACTTCAGGATGTTCATATCTTTGATCTTAGGTTTGTGGTGCAAAAGTGCTATCTTAACAAGTTGGAAGGGTAACTTTTTGGGGCAAGTGGAAAATGTAGTCAGTACATTCTACATACCCATTCTTTGGGACAGCTAGTAAGAGAACCTGAAAGAGTTGTGACCAGTGTAGTGTACTTCCAAGGTATGATCTTGATTTTATGACATAGTCTGAAGCAGGACACACTAACTCCCTCTCCCTTGGCTCTGCTGATGCAGCAACATGTGGGGTGGCAACGAGGCCTCCTGTGTTAGCTGTGCATAGCAGTTTCTGTCAGGAAAGTCATGGATATGATCTGCTGATTTCCACTGGCTGAAAAGCATTAGCACTGCTGCTGTAGTGAGGACAGGCAGGGAAGTTCACTGCATCGTGTAGGTAAACATCAGAGATTTGTCCATGCCTTGGACATAGCTGTGTGTTTAGTTCATGGGAGAAGTAACTTGGAATTCAGGAGAACTTGTGTTTGGAAGGAAATGGGCAGTGTATTGCAAGTAGTTATCTTTGCAGAGTGTGCAACCTGCATAATCAACATGGATGGGTGACAGAGTGCAGGGAAGTGCTTTCCTGATGGCCAGGAAAGTTGTGAGGTCTAGGTGCCTTGGAGAAGAAAATCTGTAATGAGGCCATGGTGAAGATATGCTTGCACACATTTTGATGTTGAAAAAATAAAAGAAGAAGAGAGTAGAACAGCAACAAAAAAAAGTTGTTGAAAGGTAGCGTGATTGCCTTTGGAGACAGTAGATTAAATGGCTCAAGAGTTAGTTCATGCCATGTTTAGCCAGAGAGATACTCACGCTTGCTGCCTCCTGTAACTTCTAGGCTATGACGGATGCTGTCTTTAGAAGGACATGATGAACCATATTTCAGGGAGTGCCTGTCTCAACAATAGATTAGTGTGTGCAGGAAACTTGAACTTGCAAGAAAGTCTGACTAGATTTTAAAAGCTCTGCATGGTTGAATACACTTCCTTCACAGAACAAAGTCAAGCTAGGAAAATGCTCAGTATCAGTTTCATCCTCTTTTGAAAGGCATTGTGTGGCTTTTTTTCACCCTGTTGCCCTTATCACTGACATGAGAAACATATATAATGTTTTGCAAAAAAGGAGAGCATATGTGTATTTCCCCAGATGTAGTTAAATTAAGTGTTGTAGAGAATACTAAAGTAGGGTGAGGCTAGATGATAGCACTGCTCCTAACAAACTCTTCCCTGAAGGCATAAGGTACGGCACCGGTGACTGCTGTAACTGCAGGTAAAGTCACTGTGTTTCATCAGAATATGCTTTGTAGGCTCTCACTGTGTTTGGGCAAAATCTTGACATTTAGAAACGCTCTTGAAAAGCTTTAGTTCCAGGGGTTTCCATTTCTACCATTTGCCAAGAGGATTAATGACATGGGTGCTCCTGTCGTAAATAATCCTTAAGCCAGTTGTGTGCTGTGAGAACAGTAAAATACTTGGTGAATGTTCCGAAGTGCATTGGCTCTGCTCAGGGGTTGCGCCATTCACCCTGAGTGGGGAAGAGGCTGGAAAAGGTGTTGCAAGCTGCAACTGATAGGTCATCTAGACACTTGCTACACAAGGATGGATCAAGGTCATGATAATTCTTCACATACTCATCTCAAAACAGGTTACTTAAATCGGTCAATGTTTGCTCTTTTGTGATTGTGATGGGAAAGCACACACACATCTGTAAAAAAGACCTAATGTTAGGCTTCCTGAGGTGTCAGTCAGTTGGAGGCTGTGGGAGTAATTTTCTTCTGCTGTGTTAAGCATCAGCAGAAGCTAGTCAGGTAGTAATGAGTGCTTTCATATGACTTGTTAAAGTGTTAGCATCAATTATTGCAAACAACGGATTTGTAATCTAAAAAGATCTCACAATAATGGACATCTCCTGACATTCTTTATTAGTGGAAGTGAGGGAAAAGGCAGAGCTAGTTTGAATTGCTTCAGTTTACTCTGGTCTCACCAAGTGGTTGTGAACACATTTTTACAGAATACTTCGTTATCTGAGCTGGAAATAAAAGGGATACCACTACCTGTAAAATCATTATTACTGACTTGATGCTAATGGTAATTGTCTTCATTCTAACTATGGAATCAAGTGTCACCTGTAAACTGTACTTCAGGCACAAAATCTCAGGGTACTAGTTCTGGAATAAACACAAGTGCTTTATTTATTATATCATTACCAGAATTAGTGAACTTCAGGGTGTCTAACTTGTTACAGCCATATGGAGAATGAATTTTAAGCCTGTGAAGACAGAAGTTGTATTAATTGTGCAACCCAGCAGCATAAAGCTTTATGTAGAACTTCTGAATGTTAAAATTTAATCAAAATCTTGCATGGCATCTTGCTAATTACATCATCTTGCTGATTTTATCAGCATTAAACTGAAATTGCAGGAGAACTCAATCACTGGTAACCATGGATATTAATCTAGAAGGAGCAGTAAGAATAAGAACACATCTTTTTCAGGCAGCAGCAAACCTTTTTGGATTCTTAATTGTCATAAATTGATGAAGATCACTTTGGGTTGGATATGGTCACTATTTACAATGAACAAACTTCAAGAGGCAGGATTGCTGAAGTCTGGCAAAATAAAAGGTAAGATTTAACTACAATAGAGTGTAAGTTGATAAGGACTCTGGTTACCTTAGAGGAACTATTAAAATAACTAGGAAATAGTTACTGAGATTAAAGAGAAAATTTAGCAACTTAATCACAAGATACTGGTTTTTATAAATGCTTTAGTTTTCACTTTATTTTATGTTTTGGCTTTGAACCAGGGGCAAGTTAGTACTGGCTCATCAAACTGCATGAGAAATTTAATCAGCACCACTTTCCAACTATTATGCAAACAAATCAGCAAGTTAAAAATGACAATGTTCTACAAAGCTTGTGCAATTGGTAGTCCCTGGAGCAATCTGCACAACTGCTCAGTTTCATTGTCCCTTGGTGAAGGACATCAAACTTTTGCAATTCATTGATTGAATGCACTTCTAATAGTCCAAAATTAACCTTCAAAAGAGGTGTAGACGCATTTGGAAGTGATCCTTACATGTGATGGGAGTGTTTGAACAGATGTCAACTGGATTTGCCTCTGCAGGATCGTTCTTTCTGCATGGCCATGTTTGTTTCAGGAGAGTGTTCACTGTCTCAAGAGCATGTGGGGTAGGGTGAGACTGGGAACTTGCTTTTCCCTGAGTCTGTGCCTGCTGGATCCTCCTCTGAGGAGGGCTCCAAAGTTGACAGCTGATGTTCTGCTCTAAAAATGCTAAAGCAAATGGATTACTGATATGTGGGAAGGTAGAGCTGTAACCAAAAGTACTAGATGCTCTTGGGTAACATCTAGACAGTGTAATTATTGGGAAAGAAGAGGAATTTGCAGGCAAAAGTGGAGAGCTCTAGTTATAATCAGTGATTTCTCCTGTTGCTGGATCTGCTGGGCAAGTGTAGTGGAAACTTGTCTATATGTAGACCAGTGAATGCTATATATAGACTCGGAAAACTCTTTTCCCGTGTCCACTCTGCTACAGAAGCAGATGGGTGCTGGAAGTGAAATCCTGGGAACTTAATTTAGCTCTGCAGTATTACAGTTGTTGCTTTCTAATAATTTAAGGAACCTTGATTTTTCTTACCTAGAATCTAGAGTAAATGAAAATCAAACCCATCAGTATTAGGTGGAAAGCTGTAATATAAATTTCAGTGAATTATTTTGAAGCAATAATTTGAAATAATAAAATAAGTTGAATGGTTTATTCACAAAAGGCCTAGCTCAGACATTGTAGAATGGGAGTGTGGATTTATTCTCTCTTCCTGTGCTACTGCTGATTCACTATATGATCTAAGAGGTCCTCAGTGCAGGGTGTTGTGCAAATGTTAATTACTGTTAATTAGATTGTTTTAGCTCTTGGTTACATAGCAACATGAAGTTTTTATATGGAAAAATATCCTGGGATTTCCTACAGGCTCTTCTTAAATCATTAATATGCACATTGAAGGTGTAAAATTTCATATTTGAATGATAACTTTAATTACAAGCCTTTAATAATTGACTTTGGGAGTTAATCAGAGAGATATGGGATACATAGAGGTAGGTTATAATTCTCCTGGAGCTGTATACCCTCCAAAAATGCAAATAAGAACAACAATTGATGGTTTGTAGAAAACAATTTCTATTTGTGGAGTTTTAGGATTTTGTAGTAGGTAGTTCAGTAGACCAAAACTACCCTTTATAGCATTCTCATAAGATGCTTCCTCCTTGATGATACCGTTCCACAGCTTTGTACAGGCATAGCTTTGAAGTCACTGTTCTAGTTGGCTTATCTGTATCTGCAATGTCTTGAATGTAACACTATGAATAATTGCACAGAAACACTTTCCTTCTCTTATTTTGAAGTTCTTTTTTTGGTGACTCTTGTGCCCTAATACTTTTTTTCTTCCAATGTTTTCTTTGGCAAAATGTTGGCATTTTTGTATGTGTTCTTTTTTCTGTAAGGTGCAATTTTTGGCCTGTATCTGATAGGTAAATTGGGTTCCAATCAGATGGTTTTAAGTTTACTGTTTGTATTCTATTAATTTCAGAGCCACACTGGGCAGATACAACAGGATTATGTTGTGAATGGGATATCTCCTTTGGTTTGCCAATTTATAAACTGTTCCTGGGTAATTATAAACACTTGTATAAACTTTCCAGAATGACATCATTGGCAGTGTACCACTGAGTCATTTGAGTATCCTATAATATGAATGAGTCAGAGAAGACACTGTATTTGCTTTTTCTGGCATACTCTTTGAAGGCTAAATCTATGGTATGTGTAGTATCCCATGTCTGACTTCCCAGTTCCTCTGCCATGTTTGTTTCACAGTTAGGCTTTGTCATTATGAGATTGTATAACTTACTTTGGAAGAGGAGTGTGATATTCCCAAATTTTAATTTCTCCAGTGGCATCCCCAGTTAGGCTCTGGAGCATTTCTTACTCCATTCCAGTAGATGATGAGGTGACACTTCAGTTCCTTGCTTTCCAGCAGCAAGGTAGCTAGCTTGGTTCATTGAAACTCTAGCTTTCCATCAATATTGGGCTTGGGCCATCCTGGCAATCCATGTACCTCACACACATTCGTTACAACAATATGTGGTTGGTTGTGGAGCATTTGCCATGAGTCAAGGATGGCTTTTATTTCAGGGTTCTGTCAATACTGGTATTTTCTTGACTAACAAATCATTAGTTGGGTGTTCTTTAATGTGCCTGAAGATGTTGTAATATTGATAACTGATCCTTATGGAAGTACTATTAACCAAGCAATGGGGCAGGTCCTGCCCCTCTGCGTTGTCCTATTCTGGTAGCACTTAAATAGTTTAAAGAAGGTCAATGCCTTCCTGCAGGTGCTGCCTCACTCCTCAACAGGATGGGACTTTTGTTTGAAGGAGCTGGAAGTGGGTGTGGCAGACTAAATGAGGCCCAAGTAGAGACACACAGAAGGGAGGTGACCAAGAAGTCTAGCAAGAAGAGATTGCTATGCTCTTTGAACTCCCACTGCACTGGTTTAACTGATGCATCATAGGTTATGGGGTGGGACAGAAGGGGAAGCTGTACCTGGCAAAGAAATTTACTGGAAGAAATTGGGGCTAGAGAAATCACAGCTAGGTCTAAGATGCTCCTGTCAAGTAACTGAGCAAAGCAGGTATGGATGCTTAATTTGGGGGTTTCCCACCTAACACAGCAGGGAACTTGGATGTGGAGCTCATGAAGCTAAACCTGTGTGAAAAGGAGGAAGCCCATTTAGGGCCTGCTGCTGTTTCATGCCTGAAAAGCTTGCTATCAACAAGCTGTTTACTTCTAACTACTAGAGAAATAGTAAACTATGCTGGACTGCAGGCTTTTCTTTAGGCTACTAATAGAACCATAGAATGTTTTAGGCTGGAAGGGACCTCTAGAGGTCATCTTGTTCAACCTCCCTACACAAGTAGGGACATATCTACTTAGATCAGGTTGCTCAGAGCCCCATNCCCCCAAGTCCCTTTCCACAGGACTGCTCCCCATAGTAGGGTCTAGGGTGACAAGGAAGCCAAAGTTAACCATTGTTTGGCAGAGACTATCTGACTTCAGTGTTTCTGATTCTTTCTCTGGAGCTCTCCACTTTGATTCTGGTCCTGACTTGTTGGGAATGTAGTTCTGGTATTTTGTAGAAGGGTGCCAGGATAAGAGGTACCACCCAAGGTGAAACATGCCAGTTGCCAAATGAGCTACAACAGCTAATATAGGTGGTGACTGAATTGCAAAAGTGGGAGTACCTGGTTTTCATCTGCAGGACACTCAGGCTGAAGGAAGTCAGATGGTTTGATCCTGGAATGCACCAACACTGCTGTGAGGAAGAGAACCCACAGCTCCATACCAAGTAGTCAGACACTGACCATCCATCTTGGCAGATGGTGGTCTTTTCTGCAACCAAGTCTCCTCTCCACTGAGGTTAGAAATAAGGGAGATGCAGAAGGGCAGGATGGAGGTCCACTGACTTCTCTCTCAACGAAGTTGAAGAGAGTAATGATTCATGACTTCGCCCTAATGGGGCCTGGGGTGTTTTTCTTGTCAAATGAACACACCTGTGGATTCTTCATCCTGATGACTGTTTTCAGCTGCTTTCCTGAGTTCCTAAGCTGCTTAGGAAATACTACAAGGCTTGGAAAATTAGGGTGGAAGTGTTCAGGTAAATCTTTGAAGATGGGCATAGAAAGTTGAGCCTAGATGGGCAATGCTTACCTGTGTCAGAGAAGCTGTCTGGGGGCTCTAACTTATTTAGTTATGGGAAGAAATACTGTGAGGGTGGCAACAAAGATCTTAACTGTTTAAACCAGTTCTTCTGGATGTTGAAGACTAAGAACCACAGGAGGAAAATGGTAAACTAATCAGAGGATGGAAAACATGAAAGTAATGAATAGGTAACATGGTACAGGTCCACTTTGCACCAACTGGAAGAAGGTGGTTATGCTTTCTTGGATCTAGGAAGTTATTGTGATTCTGTGAAGTTACCAGCTGAGGAAAAGAGTGCGGAGAACCTGTCAAAATCCTGGTGGTGTTAGGGGTACTTTTTATCTCAAAAGGGAGTGAAACTGTCATGGAGTGTGTACTTAGGTTGGATTTCCTCCATGGAGGAGAAGCCAGCTGATTCTGTGATTCTGTGACAATGAAAGAATGGAAGGTAGTTCTGGTGAATGTAGCCATGAAACACTGAAGAGAGCTCAGTGTCATAGGAACAGGAGGGAGGGAAAACAGCAGAATCAGATGTTTAAGATAATAAATGTATATATCTGATTACTCAGATATCAAAGCTTAGGTCTCTACATACTTGTTATTTGAATGCGATGATCAAAGAGCTTCTTCTGCAGTTAATATTGATTTTAGAACAATGTATACTTATTGTATGTCTACAACAGACCTGAATGTCTGTGGTACATCTGCTTTCAATGTGTTTTTAGCCTATCTGGGCAAGTTTTACCTTCTGTTAAATTGCCTGAAGGATCCCCAGCAGTAATTGAAGGGGAGAAGAAATTTCTGTTGATGAAGTGTGAATGAGATGCACCAGCAAAAAAACCCCACAACACCTTAATGAGCACAAGTTTTGAAAAAGTCTATTGGAAGATATTGGGTTTTAGCACAGTCCTTATGAAACACAACTGAGGAGAAGGAAATTAAATGAAGGGGAGATGGTTCAAGCAGTATGTCAGGAAGGCTGTGTGAAGGGAGCAGTAAGCCAGCCTTGAGTCAGTAAGCTGCAGAGCACATGTAGAAAACTGAGTAGGGGACAAAGGTAAGGAAGGGAAATATGTCATCACGCTTTGAGACAAACAGCCTAGATCAGAAAGGTAATTAACCTTCTGGCTGTGACTGGAACTTGAGGTAGCAGTGACCTGCTGCAGAGTGTGATTCTGAAGGCTAGCAAGTAGCAGACGTACTCTGGAGAGACTGAAACAACATGCATCTTGAATTAGCCTAGATTTTCAGGAATTTGTGATAATCCATGAGATTTAGGCATAGATACTGTAGTGACATCCACTCAAACTTCTCTAAGGGTATCACTGTCAAAGTCTACTTATGATTATTCTGCTTGGGAGCTATTTCTGAAGTCACAGTTCTGGATGAATCAAAGAAGGTGGATTCTGAGTAAAAACTCTCAGCTGAAAGGGGTAAGAGTCATGGTCTTAAAACAATGATTATGGTGGAGTAAGACTAAAAGCTGAAGGAAATGAGAAATGACAAAAAGGAAACATTAAGGTCTGTCTGTTCCAGCCTTTCCTTTCTTGCACCCAGAAGTTCTATGGAGCTGGATGGGAAACTCAAAATACCCAGTCATAACCACAGATGGGATGTCCAACTGTGTGAACACTGTGACCCCTGCTGGACTCAGTCTGTGGGCATGTTTGTACAGACAGTCCCCTGTTGAACTTGGGTACATTAAACTCAGAGTGCAAGATTGCCTGACTCTTAAGAGCCCTGCAAAATCAGTTTCCATCTTGTGGAACTGCTTGGCCCAGACTGAAAGCCATGCTGGCTGAGAAAAGACTCTTAAAATATAGACTATGACATCAAATAAATGTCCTCTGAAGTCTCAGTGGAAAAAAAAAAAGCTCTAGAACTTTTTACATCATAACTCACTTAGTACTCCTTCAACAGAGCACTGTCATATTTTCCAAGAATGTTGCCTGCCTGTGCTCTTCCAAGTATGGGGTTAGCCTTGCTAAAGATGGTGTCATCCGGAGTAATTGTTCCTTTCCCTTGAGGAAAAGGGAGTTCCAATGCATTGTCATAACTTGGCAACCAGCTCTTTGTAACTCAAATATGTTTATTTAAAATGGTGTGTGAGATGTGGGGTAAACCGATCAGCCATTTAATAATTCTGGAGTGTGCACTGATCTTGAGACACCCTAGAATAAAAAAGCTGAATTTTGTCTTGATTTTTTTTTTTCATTGAGGGTCAGCAAAAAGGGTTATAAAGTCTCACCAAGCAATAGCGGCAAGAGTTTGCCTTCTCCAGGCAAGGAAATGAATACTATCAATTGTATGATGATATTCAAATGATTGAATAGTATACATAATTGTAATTAGTCACAATAGTTTGGAAACATTCTGCACAGTGGAGAACACTTGTAGAAGTTTGCATTGTCAATATATCAACAAGGGTTTGCTGGAATGACTTGTGAAGACTATTCAAACATAAGAAGCCTACAGGAAAACTGTCACCTTCTTGCTAGACTATAAGTTGAAAGAGATAAGGAAAAAAGTTATGTTGATTATTTATCCTGGTTTATCTGGATTTCCAGATTTCAAATCCCATTTAGCTTTTACAATGGAATAAATAAAATAAACAACTTGTGTTGTCTTTCTTTTAAGTTCATCATTAGTAATGCTGTATGACAGAATCTTAATGGGTATTTTAAAAAATACTTTTCTTCCAGCCTAGGGGATTTGTATTACAGATCAAATTTGTCTTATACCATTTCTGTTTTTCCCAATGTTTTTCATCTTATGTATAGAAACTGGAAGAGAACAATCAGCTTATTCTGAGTGTCCCAATGTAACATGTCTCAATTGCATAAGTGGATTTTGTAATCTTTTGCCTTGTTTCTTGCACAATGTAGATTAATTATTTATAGCTTGTCAGGGCAGCTGTTGAAGTGTCCTGTGCAATGCAGGAGAAGTTGAATCTTACAGGAAGCCATCCTACTGTGGTAGGGCCAGAAGACTCTTTAACTGTTTCCAGAGAAAACATGTATTGTATTTGTCCCATGAAGTAATTTTTCTGTTCATAATTTTTTATAAGCTGCTCTAAAAGTTCCTCTGTTCTTCACTTCCTTTAGCTGTTGGCTTTTTCAGCTTCGGTGGTTTCAGTACATGCCTAGAACCAATGGTTGCTGCTGGACTGTTCAGTTAAGACCATCTCAAGCTGTAAAGAACAGCCACTAGATGGCACGGCGTGGACCGAGAGAAGCGCAGGGACATCCACTTTGGCTCAGGATGGTGTATATACCTGCTCACTATTATTGTTTCTGTAAGCAGTGGGATGTCTGATTTTTGGGTTGTGGGTTTCTTTTTTTTAGGTCCTCTTTCTTCTTTTAATCATAGAATGGTTTGGGTTGGAAGGGACCTTAAAGATAATTTGGTTCCAACCCTTTGTCCATGGGCAGGGACACCTTCCACTAGACCAGTTTTCTCAAAACTTCATCCAAGCTGACCTTGAGAACTTCCAGGGAGCAGGTATCCACAAACTCTCTGGGAAACCTGCTCCTGTACCTCACCAACTTCATGGTGGACAACTTATGCCCTATACCTAATCTAAATCTACCCTCTTCCAGTTTAAAGCCATTACCCCGCATCCTATCACTACATGCCCTTGTAAAAAAGCTTTTTGTAGGTTCCTTTTAAGTACTGGAAGGCTGCTATAAGGTCTTCCTGGAGCCTTTTCTTCCCAGGCTGAACAACCTCAACTCTCTCAGCGTGTCCTCACAGGAGAGATGTTTCAGCCTCTTGATCATCTTCATAGCTCTCCTCTGGCCTTGCTCCAACAGGTCTGTGTCCTTCTTATGTTGGGCGCCCCAGAGCTGAATGTGGTACTCCAGGTGGGATCTCACCGGAATGGAGAGGGAGAATCATCTCACTTCACCTGCTGGTGGCACTTCTTTTGGTGCAGCCCAGGATATGATTGGCAATATTTGTTCATGAGAAGGCTCACCTCATTTAATGGTTTCCACAAAGTCTTAGCCTGGAGGAGTTGCCAACAGTAGTTAGTAAGCCATATCCCCCTGCTGTGGTCCTGCTGAGGGCTGTGGAGTGACAAGAGCAGGACAGACAAGAGAATTACCCTTCTGGTGCCTTGCTGGCTATCCCTACCTGCCCTCACTGGGCACAGGGCCCAGGCACTGTCTGCCAGGCCCTTGACCTTCCCTGCCATCCCACCACTGACCTCTCCAGCTGACCAGCTCTGGGATCCGCTCCCTCTCCTCACCCAATAGAGTCCTGCTGTTTTGTTAAATTGCTGCTAAGTCAGGCTTTCACAGATCAGCAGACTGACCATGAAAGTTTTTTTTTTCCCTTTAGTTTATCCTGAACATCGTGTCATCTTTCTGTATCCAAACTTCCTCTTACGTCAGGGTAGGCAAGGGATCAAGGACAATTATGTTTTTTCTTACAAAAAATGCTGACGTGAACACTGGTCAGGTTAGGAGACCTGAGATACTTGAAGCGTGGGAAAAACATCTCATAAAATCAAAGATAGCATCAATGGTGCCCTAAAACTTGTGGGTACTCAATGTTATCCGTACATTTTTATTTTTTTTATTAGTGGTGTTAATTTAAAAGCATTTCTTATGTTAAAGAGGTTTTACTGAGATACAAGAAAGAGATGTGAATAGCTATAAATGATACCATTCAGTTTGTTTTAGGACACTGTAGCATTATTTGAGTTGAGTGGCTGTAGTCACTACAGATCTTTATCCAAATAAGATATAATGGACATCTAGGAGTTGTAGAACAGAATATGCTTTGACCTCTCTTAACTCTCCTGCTCTTGTAAATTCACTGGATTATGCATTGTGGAATAAGCTACTCTACAGTTGTTTCTTATTCCAGAAAACAAAACAAAACCCTTCCAGGAAAATTGGTAGTACTTGTGATGTTCTTTAAGCTTATGGTGCTTTCATGCCTTTTGGGTCAGTGTGGGAAAACAGCCTAGTGTGTTTATTTTTCTTTTAATTGATCCTGCTTTGGTTTTGCATCCTTTTCCTGGGGCATCAGGACTGGGAACTGTAAACAAAGTGAAGGTATGTACATGTTATGTTTCAGTCAACAGGGTCTAGGTTCTGGGTTCAGATTCGAGTCTTGGTGAAAACAGTGGGTGGTTTCTCACTAGGTGGAATTATTCAGAAAGTATTTGATGTTTGTTTAACTTCTATCCCACTGAGTACTCTTGAAAATTTCACCCTTGGTGTCATCACTGTTTGTCCTGCTGTTTGGTCAGGCTGTATAACTTTTCTGAACTGCAATAACTTCTTCTTTAAGATGAGAAACCCAAACTAGCTTTTTTTTATGCACATACAAATGAGAACTGTCATGTGTAAAAAGGCTGGTTTTCTAAGAATGTTCCTTTTAAAAGGATGGTTTCACAAAATCATAGAATTACTAAGGTTGGAAAGGACCTATAGGATCATCAAGTCCAACCATTATCTATCTCTACTAGGCCTGCTTCTAAACCATATCCTTGAGGCCCCTATCTAGACAGCTTTTAAATACCCCCAGGGATGGTGATTCAACCACCTCCCTGGGCAGCCTGTTCCAGTTC